>OY982576.1:13909925-14090861 GCA_963859945.1 Euplagia quadripunctaria | reverse complement strand
ACTCCGATCACTCTTGCCTCTACAATATTATTAAAATATACGTCGTTTCTAGAGGTAAACTTCTCAGTTTTCTCTAGATTGTAATGATCGCGTTTCATTAAACATTTTGTTGTCGAGTGAAGTATATTAGAATTTTACAATTTCATTTCCTTTTATGTAAAATACCAAAACTTAGTTCACAAAATCGAATCAAGATGAAACTCGAAATAACAAAAAATCGATTGTGTATCGATCGTTTCAGAGTACGTGTTATGAGAGTATATCACTACTCGTCCAATTAATGTGCAATCATTTGAAATGTTTTTTTTTCTAATTTACCTTCTGGTGTGATTCAAACCGTGTATATCGGGATCACAATGCAATAATGTATGATACATTCCTGTAGCTAGCTCATAACACTTGTTGTATTAAATTTATAGAACATGACTAATCATAAAAATTTTATTTACAGTGAAAAAAGACAATGGTTACACCCTCAATTATACTACTGTAAAGGATCTCTGCCCCAGTCCTGTGAAGGCGAACAGTTTTAGAAGTAGTCCCCTAGTAGAGCAAACTAATATTACAGGTATGTTCTTCTTCAAGTGTAAATAACAGAGTATATAATGTAGAACTAGCATTCAAAGAAGCAAATTTGATGAAATTTGCAATGATGATAAATTCTCCAAACATTCAGAAAGGAATGGAAGGTCTCGAACTGCTAACTGTCATTGGCACCAGACTTAAAGTTTGTTAAAACGCCGTCCATTGATATTAACCATTCACAATAGTTAACACTCTGGAGTACATTACATTTAGATTACATTCACAGTTAACATTCTGGAGTAAATTGCCAACACTAACTTTGGGAAGGTTTAAAAAGAGTATATTTACACTTTGATTTGACAACGGAAAGTCGAAATACGTTTAGGCTGTATAATTTATCAACACATCAACAATTACAAGATCGAATGGCCTCAATACTTTGTATTGTATGACTTGTAACCTTTAAAAGGATACCTTGTATGACTTGTAACCTTTAAAAAATCTCGGATGTATCAAATAGATAGTTTTGCACGATTAATTGACCCTAACGGACACTCGCCATTGTCCGAAGGTGTCGTGTTTTGAACTAACCTTGTTCCAAAAGGTAAATGACTATGAAACGATTTGATATTCAGTAGTTGTACGTTACGAGCATTACACATGCTCGTAACATTATAAGCAGAGAAACAGTAGCCACTTCACTGGTTTGTGTGATTAATTCTACACGCCTTTTGTTCGTTACAAATACATAACTTGATTATTAGATACGCTCAGCTGTCTCTATATTTTATGCAGTTTATAAACAGATTACTTTCTTTGATCATTATCAATACAAATAAATAAAATTGAAGTGTCTGTTTGTAATGTCAAAATAATAGTTTTTTTTTAGCTCATACAGTTATTTGCACGATACATATGCCCAAAAATCAGTTTTTAAAGATTTTGTCTGTCGGTCTGCTTCTTCCGGCTAATCTCCGCTAATTTTTTTATTAAAAAAGAAATTAGTTTCCCACGCAAAATATATAAATATGTACACGGTAATACATAAAGCACGAGCGAAACCGCGCTTTATGTAATATATTACATAAACATAAGAAGTTTACAATTATAATCTTTAAAATAAAACTATTTTCAATTTACACTCGTTTTGCATAGAAACATACACTCGTATCTTCTGTTTGTAATTATACATTTACAATTTCTTTTTTCTAGATAAAGACATCACAAATAATGAACCCTTAGAAAATACAGAACTAGCGCCTGTCCCTGATGAGAATTTGACTGAAAGTATGGCAGAAATTGAAAGGTAAAATCAATTTTGTTACTCCTTTTACTCCTGTTATGTTCCCATGTTTCCAAAAACTTGATATGTGAAACTTCTATTTCGCAATAAGTCTCGAACGTTAACTTACGGCTTAAGAATATCAATAAGTTGTTAGAGTGCCTTCTAACAAGTTCACGCCACACAGGGAGAGTTGGGACACTGCATGGAAATTAAGTTTTAAGTAATTTTCTCGTGAGAAATACAGACGTTTGACGACACATTTTCTACGAGATTTGCATAATTCTCAAAATCATTTCAGCATTACTAAGTTTGCATTTTAAGATGCTTTTCTTAGTATGGAGGTGCATGCTTTCTCTATTATGTAACATTAGAAAACACGCATGTTAACATAACTTGTAATGGAAAGAAAATGAAATGTAAATATATGTTTTCAATACGTTTCAAATACGCGATACAAAATTTAAAATACTCTGTTTTAGATAATTTTTCATTTAGATTTATTTTAGTAATTTCTCAAAGGGACTCTCAAAGAGCATAAAAGTGCATTCACATCGTTTGATGATTAGACTACAAAAATATTTTGTAATATTTTATTTTTTTATTTTTTGGTAAACAAACAGTATCACAATAACAAGTGGGTATAATAGTGTTAAGCATAACCACTAGCCTAAGCATCAGTTTGATGAATACATTATTTTTAACGGGTTGAGAGTATTTTATACATCTGTAACATTTTTCAATATTGTGTGTGTAGTGCATAGTGTCATGCAGTTCCTTAATTACTAAGTTTCTGTAAACGCTTACACTATTTACAAAAATATCAATGTGACTCAAGTGGCAGCGTGTGTAACGATCTATTAGGCACTCAACAGTTAATAAATGTTATTGACAATATCAATGCAGTCGCACCTGTTATGGCAAATGTCATACAAAAACATGACTTGCTTTTGTATTCTCCTAGACTTTAATAATATGAGTTTATTATTAAAGATTTCAATTATTTATAAGGACAGAAGAACATTCCTGTCTCTATAAAATTATGTCTGTTTATTAATTAATGATTAGGTTTTATGATAATACAATTTGTAAATCAGATTTTGCGTTATTCAGTTAATAAATTCTCTTTATCACTGTCTCTTTCTTAGTTGTGTCTGTCTATCCCCTATTAAACGTAGGCCTCTCACAAAAGCTTCCATAATAATATTTTTTTCAATGAGTTCTAATCAAAATTAAAATAATTTATGTTTAAGTTCCACTTAAGATGTGTGTCTTTACGTACGGAGGTCGTACTGAACCCTTAGCTTACCCTTTGACCGCCAATCCTAATTGCATCTCCGTGTCCCCCACGCCAAGTCATAAATTTACCACAAATACTTGCAAAAACCATAGGGATTCCAATATCGTATTTTTAGGTATCAGGAGGTTGCGTGTTCAAATCACGTCGGGGTCACCACTTTAGGGTAGGCGATGCGTTTCTACCTCTTAGGGATTATGTGTCTATATATATATATAAGTCACCACTTTGGCGTTGAGAGACGTTGCAAAATTCACTTGTGGTATTTATCAGAAGGTTACAAATTTGGTTACACAGTTACAAAGTCGTGGAAGTTAAGGCAAGGACACCAGCGCACGACACAGCAGTTATGGGGCAACTGAACTACCTCGCCAACGCGTGCATACATAATAGGTCTTTACTTATGAAATTGCCGTTCTGCAGTACTGGCTATTGGTATTGGTGTAGGGCTCTGTTTCCGCATTTAGACTCATAGACGGTCCATTATGCGTTCAGATAGGCTGCCTACTTGAGCCAGCCTAGCTCCTTCCAGAAGCACAGAAGCCTCCCGGGGCGTTCGCAGGCTTCTAGGAGCGATCCTCGCACCCGCGAGAATACTGCCCGTTGTGTGCCACTCCCTCGCACTCCAGGATAACGTGGGCGGTCGTTTCCCTCCGGCGTTGAGACATCCTCTGCATAGAGGACCGTCTGTCGCGCTGATGGTGAATAGGTGCCGGTTTAGGGCTAGGTGGCCCGTAATTGTTCCTACAACTATTTTGATGTCTAGTCGGTTAAGACTGAGCAACAAGTTAAACGTGGTGAGACCTCCGTCAGCACAAGTTTAGACTGCCTACAGCCGGTGTGACGGCCCAACGACCGTTATGCGCTTCACGAGTCCGTTGCCTTACCCATGAGTGAAGTTGAGTGAAGGGAAGAGGGCAGTAGTATAGTTGGACCTGCCACTGACGTTACAGATCCCCTTCCTTGCCAGCTCATCGGCGGCGTCGTTCCCGAATGAATTACTACGCCCTTTGATCCATTGCAGAATTACCCATTGGCAGAGGCTAAATGCTCTAGCGTCTGGTGGCATTCTTAAATGAGACCGGAGTTCATGGTATTTCCCCTCCAGGGCCCTTAAACCGGCCATACTGTCTGACAGTATTCGGATGTTATACTCCTTTATGCCTTTTGACATGACACACTCGCATTGAAATATAGAGCTGTGTTGACCAAGCGCCAGTGATATTTTTATATTTAAAGCTTGTGAGAAAACTCCGGCTCCAGTCCCTGACCCCATCTTGGAACCGTCCGTATAGATTCTGCAGTACTGGCTCTTTCAAATAAAAAAATATTTTTTGGGTAAGAATTCTCAATTCAAATTAATTGGATTTCTTTTTTCAAAAGTAGTCGTTTGTTTATTGATTAGTGTTATGTTTTCATCGTATTTGAATCTTTTCCGTCATATGGATACGTAAAAAAATCGAGTAATTATGGAATATGAGTACCGAGTATGAATATGAGTAGTGGCAGTAACGCGGCACAAGCGGCACGCAACATCAACGATGTTTACGGAGCTAACACTACAAACCAACGCACCGCCTGTTATTGGTTTGCCCGCTACCGTTCTGGAAATTTCGACCTGAAAAATGAACCTCGTCGTCTTTCGGAAACTTTGGTCGACAATGACGAATTAAAGGCGATTGTGGAAACTGATGATACTCAATCTACGGCTGAATTAGCAACAGCTTTCGACTTCGCTTCGCTTTCAATATTGGTCCATTTGCTTTAAATTGGCAAGGTAAAAAAGCTTGACAAGTGGGTGCCCTACGAATTTAATGATAGCCAGCGCGAAGTATGCGTCGAAACGTGGCTTGCACACTGATCAACAGGCACACAAAGGAAGGAATTTTGAACCGCATTGTTACTTGCGACGAGAAATAGATTCTGTTTGACAATCGCAAGCTCAGCAGCATTGCTCAGCAAGTTGGTTGAATCCTGGTTCAGCACCTAAACAATGCCCTAAAAGAAAACTTACCGCTAGAAAAGTGATGGGCACTGTTTGGTGGTCTAGGGCCGGTGTGATCCATCTCAGCTTCTTACCAAACGGGATGAGCATTACTGCAGATGTGTACTGTGAAGAACTGAACACAATGATGGAGAAGCTCGCACATTTCCAACCAGCTTTGGTGAATCGTTCGTCTCTGCTGCTCCTGCACGACAACGCGCCACCTTATACTGCACAGCAGACGGTCTCCAAGTTGTCTTGCAACTTGGGGTTGGAAGCTCTCAGACCTCTACTTTTCCAGAATTTGGATAACTTCTTGGCGGGAAAAAAATGCATTACCCGAAAGGCAGTACAAAATGCCTTTGAAGAATTTGTTGCCTCCCATCCAGCTGATTTCTTCAAGATATCTTCTTAGTTTATCTTCTTAGTTTTCGTTCTTACCCATCACTAGCTTTCGGTTATGTCCGACTGTGGCGTGGTGAGCGCGTCAAATATTGCATTTCGAGATCATACTTTTAATTATGGTTGTTCTACTATTAAATGAGATTTTATTTTACCTTAACATAGTATACAAATAATAGATTATTGTAGTTTTAAATAAAAGAAAAAAGAAAAGTTATTTTTATATCTTTATTTTATCCTCTAAAAATGTCGTATTTTTGTGGGCCATTGGAGGTGGTGGCATCGTAGCAGTTCTCACTTGTCGGCTATAGCTGGCCGTGGCGTTCAAACGTGCAGTTGTAAGTGGAGAATACAATTATGTTGTTTTTTGCAGGCAATACCCGCCAATCACGAGCTCGAACATCCGGCGTGCTTACAAGAACGAGTTCGCGGAGCTGTATACGGAGTACCGGTCGCTATACGCGCGCATCGCGCAGGTGGCCGCGCTCTTCACGCGCCTCGAGCAGGAACTCAAGCGGGCACAGCCGCTCTCGCCGCACCACCAGGTACTCTATACACCACACACCTCCACACATTACCGGTAGCTCTTCACGGCGCCTCGAGCTGGAACTCAAGCGGGCACAGCCGCTCTCGCCGCACCACCAGGTACTCTATACACCACACACCTCCACATATTACCGGTAGCTCTTCACGGCGCCTCGAGCTGGAACTCAAGCGGGCACAGCCGCTCTCGCCGCACCACCAGGTACTCTATACACCACACACCTCCACACATTACCGGTAGCTCTTCACGCGCCTCGAGCAGGAACTCAAGCGGGCACAGCCGCTCTCGCCTCACCACCAGGTACTCTATACACCACACACCTCCACACATTACCGGTAGCTCTTCACGCGCCTCGAGCAGGAACTCAAGCGGGCACAGCCGCTCTCGCTGCACCACCAGGTACTCTATACACCACACACCTCCACACATTACCGGTAGCTCTTCACGCGCCTCGAGCAGGAACTCAAGCGGGCACAGCCGCTCTCGCCTCACCACCAGGTACTCTATACACCACACACCTCCACACATTACCGGTAGCTCTTCACGCGCCTCGAGCAGGAACTCAAGCGGGCACAGCCGCTCTCGCCGCACCACCAGGTACTCTATACACCACACACCTCCACACATTACCGGTAGCTCTTCACGCGCCTCGAGCAGGAACTCAAGCGGGCACAGCCGCTCTCGCCGCACCACCAGGTACTCTATACACCACACACCTCCACATATTACCGGTAGCTCTTCACGGCGCCTCGAGCTGGAACTCAAGCGGGCACAGCCGCTCTCGCCGCACCACCAGGTACTCTATACACCACACACCTCCACACATTACCGGTAGCTCTTCACGCGCCTCGAGCAGGAACTCAAGCGGGCACAGCCGCTCTCGCCTCACCACCAGGTACTCTATACACCACACACCTCCACACATTACCGGTAGCTCTTCACGCGCCTCGAGCAGGAACTCAAGCGGGCACAGCCGCTCTCGCTGCACCACCAGGTACTCTATACACCACACACCTCCACACATTACCGGTAGCTCTTCACGCGCCTCGAGCAGGAACTCAAGCGGGCACAGCCGCTCTCGCCTCACCACCAGGTACTCTATACACCACACACCTCCACACATTACCGGTAGCTCTTCACGCGCCTCGAGCAGGAACTCAAGCGGGCACAGCCGCTCTCGCCGCACCACCAGGTACTCTATACACCACACACCTCCACACATTACCGGTAGCTCTTCACGCGCCTCGAGCAGGAACTCAAGCGGGCACAGCCGCTCTCGCCGCACCACCAGGTACTCTATACACCACACACCTCCACACATTACCGGTAGCTCTTCACGCGCCTCGAGCAGGAACTCAAGCGGGCACAGCCGCTCTCGCCTCACCACCAGGTACTCTATACACCACACACCTCCACACATTACCGGTAGCTCTTCACGCGCCTCGAGCAGGAACTCAAGCGGGCACAGCCGCTCTCGCTGCACCACCAGGTACTCTATACACCACACACCTCCACACATTACCGGTAGCTCTTCACGCGCCTCGAGCAGGAACTCAAGCGGGCACAGCCGCTCTCGCCTCACCACCAGGTACTCTATACACCACACACCTCCACACATTACCGGTAGCTCTTCACGCGCCTCGAGCAGGAACTCAAGCGGGCACAGCCGCTCTCGCCGCACCACCAGGTACTCTATACACCACACACCTCCACACATTACCGGTAGCTCTTCACGCGCCTCGAGCAGGAACTCAAGCGGGCACAGCCGCTCTCGCCGCACCACCAGGTACTCTATACACCACACACCTCCACACATTACCGGTAGCTCTTCACGCGCCTCGAGCAGGAACTCAAGCGGGCACAGCCGCTCTCGCCTCACCACCAGGTACTCTATACACCACACACCTCCACACATTACCGGTACCTCTTCACGCGCCTCGAGCAGGAACTCAAGCGGGCACAGCCGCTCTCGCCGCACCACCAGGTACTCTATACACCACACACCTCCACACATTACCGGTAGCTCTTCACGGCGCCTCGAGCTGGAACTCAAGCGGGCACAGCCGCTCTCGCCGCACCACCAGGTACTCTATACACCACACACCTCCACACATTACCGGTAGCTCTTCACGCGCCTCGAGCAGGAACTCAAGCGGGCACAGCCGCTCTCGCCTCACCACCAGGTACTCTATAGACCACACACCTCCACACATTACCGGTAGCTCTTCACGCGCCTCGAGCAGGAACTCAAGCGGGCACAGCCGCTCTCGCCGCACCACCAGGTACTCTATACACCACACACCTCCACACATTACCGGTAGCTCTTCACGCGCCTCGAGCAGGAACTCAAGCGGGCACAGCCGCTCTCGCCGCACCACCAGGTACTCTATACACCACACACCTCCACACATTACCGGTAGCTCTTCACGCGCCTCGAGCAGGAACTCAAGCGGGCACAGCCGCTCTCGCCTCACCACCAGGTACTCTATACACCACACACCTCCACACATTACCGGTAGCTCTTCACGCGCCTCGAGCACGGTCTGATCTGGTCTCTACCTAGTTACGCCTGACAGCAAAACTTTTCCATTGTGTTTAAATGCGATACTTACAAGACAAATTTAGTCAGGAACTCACTTTTAGGAACTGATCTTTCTTTTTACATAGAAGTTTGCCGAATGGACGGAACGGCAAAAGTTGTCGTTGATAGGTGGAAAGCGTAGTAACTCAAATCACTTTATTTATTGTTTTTCTTTTACTTATTTGTTCTGTAATAAAAATAAAAAATATTTATGGGTTATTAATTTTAACAGAAACTATTAAATAACATGTTTACAAGAGAAAAAAAATTAATAGCTCAATTGCTGCTGAAATATTTAATAAGCAGGAAACTACTCTAATGTAAATGTATGGTAATCTAATGATTATTCATCAAATTACCTTTGGCCCAAGTTTAATGGCTATTAATATTCTGTACCGTGTGTATACCATAAAGTATAGAAATATATTTGTAGTCACTGTAGTATATACTGAAGTGATCCTCTCGTTTGTACACAGAGTATAGAGCAACGTATCGTGGATGAATACCGTCGTGTGAACAACGACCCCGCGTACAAACAGGAGAGGCGGCGAGTAAACTATCTGCATCGCAAACTCAATCATATCAAGCGTATGGTCAATCAATATGATCAATTGGTGAGTTCCTAGTCTACATTATATGTGTAATTTTAATTTCGTTCATAGTCGTGTTAATTGTTTGTGTGATTTCTCAACCACTCCACCAACATCCATAATAATAGCTAGCTGTCTAAATTAATGACAACAACTTCATGATACACCCGAGTAAAATCCTCTAGAACTCGATTAGTGTTTAAAAATCATACAACCGAATATCTTTAACAAATTAAACAAAGGTTTGTGTTAAAAAATATACTTTAACTTCCTCTTAAATACTGTTATGAAATTTAAGTAGTAGGTTAAATATAATTAGTTATGGTGGGCTTTACAAGTTGAAGTGATTCAGTTAATCAAGTAATTTTTTGTGTGTATATTTATATAAAAATCTTCACAAATTGCACGATTTAAATGAATTATGTACCTGTACATTCTTCAGGACTTATATAAAAATTTGAGGTTAATTCTAACACTGGTATATTTTTCCCCTTAGACAAATCCAGTACACTTGCTTGCAGTGCAAACGCACACAAACATCCACGCTACAAGATAAAACTATTGCTCTATTTAAAGTTTCGATAGATGTTAAATATGTCTCGACATCGCCACGAGAAGTAAATGTTTTTAGCGATTTATTAAAATATTTACTAAAGATTTTTCCAGCAGTCATTTAAACATGACCCTGGGATTGAATAATTATATGAAAAAACATGATCTTGCTTCGTCAAAAACGAACATAATTTCATGACGCACTTCCGAACACTCCACAGTATGTTTACATACGTTAAATAAAATCAAAAATAAACAATTACTTTTGTGATAGACTTGCTTACAAGGTCAAAACAAAGTATTTAAATGTCACTTAAATGCACTTTTAAAAGGGTATATAGATCATCATTTGTTTTAAATTTCGATGACACTGAGTTTTTTCTATGTAATGCCCGACTAACCATATTAATTCACCAAATATTTATTTCCATTTAATATGCTCCTAATCTCTTTTTTTGGTGAATTATGATTACAGTAAGTTCACTTTTACCTGAAAGAGACGAAAAACTTTATGAAATAAGCAAAGAATACTTAGAACTTATCTCACATTCTACACTTTTGTTTATTTTCAAGTCTGTGACGACACATTTGAAGGACTATGGAAACGTGCCCGTAAGTGTCTATGTCAATATTAGATCGTGGTTATGATAATAATGTAGATTTTGATTAATGTTGTTTTGCGTGTATGATAAATTATTGAGGATGGAATTCCCTATTTACCTGCTCTGGCTCAACTTGTTTTTTTTCCTAATGATGGCTTTTCAGTAGTTTACTTTAATTGCGATACTCGAAGCGAGATTTCAACGGAAAGGAATAAAAACCTTATGGTCACATATGCGAATGATTCTGACTTTACTAAATAGTACATTTATGTTATCGTTTTTTATTGTCATATAATTATTATTTTTTTATTATAAGTTCACTGGCAAATGTACTAGAATATGTGAAGTTTCAGCCAATTTTTGCGAATCTAGGAGTAAAAAATAATAATATTCTTAATCTTCCGTTCGATTAGACCATTCCTTTTCTAAAAAATATAAAGTATAAAGTAATAGTAAGTATAAACCAATAACACTCTTAATTATTTCACTGTTATTAAAAATATACCTAGGATGTTTGAGACAAGTTGACACGATAATGCTATCTTGTAATGCTGAGAATTATAATTTATTCTCCCCTTGAATTATTATTTTAATTAGTCCTTTTTGACAATTTAATTATCAGTGTATGATATAATTGCGAAATCAAATAATAAAGTACAAAGCAAGTTAAAAATAAATGTTGAGTGTGTATTGTACTGACTACATACCTAATGCATATTATTGATTACTAATTACGTTTAAAAATACCATAGTATTAGCAGTAGTAGTGGTATATCAATATGTTTATAGATTGTAAATATTGTAAGCAGTGTTTATATTTAGTTAGTATTCTTACATGACTGTAAATTTTACAATTCCAAATATTAGATAGTACAGTTATCAAATCAGCTATTATTATTGATTTATCTTAACAAGAATGGAAAATTAATTAACAGAAATTTAAATAACCTGCCTTCTTGGAAAGGATGTCACTTAAAAAACTTTTATATATTTTTTTAACATTCATTTCTAACAAAGATAGTTGTATCTTTTGTCTTATTGAAATATTGACTATCAAAAAATGCTACAGTAAACTACAAAACTACCATTAATGATCACAAGTGTAGTAAACTACACAAGTACCATTAATAAGCGTGTCACGTTCAATTACAAATAAATATGTGTATTTATTTTATTAATTACTGGAAAGGTTATTCCGAATTACTGAATAAGTCATTGTCCTTTTCCAATGGGGTTACCAGTATCCTATATTGAATTAACAATTGTATAATATTGTTTTTTGTTTACAGCGAAACCTGAAACCGGAGCGTGTTTCCACCGCAAGCACTACTCAAGCGTACTGACATCTGAGTTATTCACCGCCCGCCCGTTGCCTTTAGTACTGATATAACGCTACACAAGAGCATCTCAACATTCATACTGGACATTTGTAATATAAGATCTATAGTTTTTATACGAGTCAGTGTCTCCCGCATAGTGACAGAGTTTAAGCTTTTTATATTATATAGTAGAATTTAAAACGTCAGGCTGTATGTACTCAACGGTCTTGTTAAGCCGCGCTGACTGTGAGACGTTTTATCAAGGAGGATATAAGGATTTAGAAATATCGCGACATGTTCATGTAATAATTCGGTTCAATCGACGATATCCGATGACCGATTTGTAGATACCAATTTCTTTGAATTATGTATAAAATATCCATAGGATAATATACGCTAGAACATTGTTTATTTGGTGTCCTACGTTTTGATCACTTAAACCCATAAAAGGGTGTCTTGGCTATCGTCTGGCATAACATTACACAACATATTACAGTTTTGTATGCAGTGTTATTATTGGCAGGCTTCAGGCGCAAGTATAGCATGTATTTGTAATCTTGTGATAATTATCAAAAGTAAACTGACTTCTATAACTCGCATAAAAGTAGGAGGATTCGTATTTAGATGTTCATTAATAAATCATGGACTTCCAAATAATGTTGTAGAACATAGTCCTCGTATTTTTGTCCTATTTAGAAGTTTATATTCATAATATTGTATGAACCATGAACAAAATTGTAAACAAGGAAAATTAGTAATAAATATAATGACTCATGCATATGGAGATCCTTCAATTAAACTCAAACGAACAATTGACCTCTAAGCAAGGACGAAAATGAAAGTTCGGTACTCGTATATATGAATAAACGCTTTGTTAATGAACCTAAGATAAGCGTTAAAGGTATACATACATTATACTCGTCGGACGCCTGCCAACTTGGCAAGACTATCACTAGTTGTGACAATATGGTTGAGGTAATTTTTGTTCTGTTTTAGTCATTCTCATTGTAGTTAATAAATACAAAATATTAAGTTACATAGTAGTATATTAAGTTTCATTGTTCTTCCATTAATTTTAACAGAGCGGTACCTTAACCATCTATAGTATAGTGATAATTCACTCTACTTGAAGTCCTGTAATTAATATGACTTTTTACTGTAGTTGTCAATCTAATGCAACATGTACGTACTTTTTCTCGGAACTGGTACTTGTTTGTGTGTTTCAAATTAACGCAAAAAAGAACATTTATCTTCTATTTCTATCATTGTTTGCTGTTGTCAAGTACTTAGTGAGCAACGCTACACGCGACACTCGAGTTGAGGAAATATTGCGAACACTTATACCTGGTTGATTTTTATAATGTAAATATAATATTATGTATATTAAAGAAAGTAAATTATCAAGTATTTAATAGTCCAATACTAGATATATGTTCGTCCACATTTAATTCCAGTCGAAAATTATTGCCGTCTAATGTTATTGTTGTCCAAATGAATTTTGATTGCGGAATTATTTTTACTATTTCTCTTTATTAAAAGGTCAAATTTAAAATAAAACGTCGCTGCAATGTGAAACAGCAGTGAACTTCGACAATGTTGAGAAGTCAATTTCAATACTGGCCTACTATTACTGGCCTTCAATAACAATTATAACACTTTTTTGTCTAAAATATTTACCGTTTACTATTTTAACCAATGTCGTCCCTGTCGCTTCTAAATAATCCATCCATATTTTAATGTTGGACGTTCATTTTACTTTGTCTTGCCCGGCTTGCATGTTGTAAATAATAGTATCTTATAAAGAAATTTTATCAAGTTCTTGTTAAATTTTGTTATTACTAGTGTACATTCAGGTTTATTTTCAGTATAATATATCGTATTTAATAAATACTTGGCTGTGTCGTGTCATTGCCGTTTCAAGATCATGTAAATAATGTAAAAGGTATAAAGTAGCTCATCGAATGTCACAAAGAAGGCTCTTCCAGAGCTTGACGACTCATGTTTTAGTGTTAGAAAGTTTACGGAGTTACACGACAGAGTTCCAAATGTTTAAATGATGTTTGCCAAATATTGCAGAGCAAATGTTAATTTTCCATCGCCAAACATAACGTCTTAAATAATAGCAACAACCGGCCAGTGTTTAACATCCACTAGAAGTAAGGAACTTGTCTGGTCCTTTTGGAAATACCCTCCAGATCACAATAAAATTCTTAGTAAATGTAGTATACATGCGGATCAGTCGACAGGTCGCGACTGTTCACATTCCCTGGTCCAAATGTGTGGGAAGCCGTCTTGCATATTATGTCCTGAAAGTAACGTCCATATTTGAAATGATTTAGCATTAAGTAATTCTGATTTTAATCTTTGAGGCAAACAATTTGTGCATGTGTCCATTACGTATTTCCAGATGCAATTTGTTGAAGTCAACTTATAACGGCATAAGCGTCCTTAAACTTGATAATTGTCATTGTAATGTTAATTTTCGCCTAATGTATACTTCTTTGTTGTTATATGCGTATATTATAATATAACTCGAACACTTCGTAGATTTACGAGATATTGTTAAAGAATAACGTTACTTCTGTTAGTTTTTTGTCAATTAATGTGTCAAAACGGCATTAGTATTTCATTTTTCATTATAATCGTCAATTGTTTTATGTATATACAGAAAGTGTAGATTTTTGATTAGTGATGTGAAGTTATTTGGTCAATTCAAACATAAGTGCCCTTTTGTTGCTCATGATGACATGTTTGTGGTTAATCATTGCTTTTTTACTCATAATAATGCTCAATATTATGGCCATGATATTAGATAATTAAATTTCTCTTTGGATTTTTATTTATTTTGGTTATTTATTTATTCAAATCACATGAATTCTAAAGAGACAGTCGCTGTGACAGTTTTGTTATAAAAGTTTATTATCGCAAGCAGCTGCATCAAAATAAGTAGCATTACATTTAATAAATTTAATTTACTCATTTAAATAATTTTACTAGAATAACGACCAATTGCTAATATAAATAGAAGCTTACAAATTATATGTTTACAAATATTGTTGTTATAATAACAGTTGTAACAAAACCCTGTATGTGGCTGTTTTATGCGGGAATTCGATTTCCAAGTTCTATCTACCCTACTGAAACACATTAAAGATGACTAACACGAATTCCCGTAACAAATTCCCTATTCGAACAAGTTTGCCTTTCTCTACACGCATTACAGTGTGAAAATAATCTTTTTTCACTAATATATAAATGGACTCAATTGAAATCGATAGGAACAATCAGTTAAAATGTTATTGTTACCACTAGTTTAAGAACTATCGATTGTTTTATTATAATTCGTAACTATTGATTATAACGCGCACTGTACTAATTAAATCATTTTATCATTACCTACTTACTGATAATTTCTTCTGTTAATATTTTTGGGAGGTTGTTGATTATTGAAGTGGATATTGTGAAAAATGCATTCCATTTGTCAAAACCGTTACTTAGCACTGTTCATTGACGCACCTAGTACATGGATAGCGTTATAGATTGAAAATATATTTTTACAGGCATTGGAAACGCATATAAACTACTACTACTCGGCCTTATTACAAGTTCTAAGTATAATATGACACTATGCGACAAAAAATCAAATTAGGCTTACATCGTAGTGTCATATTGACAGGTATGGAACATAGAATAGACTCATATTTACAATGCCCAAATTACTTAAAATAAGATATCCCTTTATTACGTAATATGATATAATATCTAACTATACTGTCACAAAGGGAGTAATAAAATGTCAAATGTTGCTCGATTGTTACCGATTAAGTTATTATAAAGTTGGACAGAAATATTTGTATTTTGTCATGTTTATACAAAGGAAAAATATCTCAATAAAATATCATAGTCCATTGTACAGAGTAGAAGGTATTTAGTATCTAGTGATGTCATCTTCTTAAATCCTAGTTAGTGATATATTAGGAATACTAATTCCCAGATATATAATTATCAATCTTTGCGGCATGACAAATGCGCCACAGCACAATGATTAAGTGCATTCATTTTGTCAAAAAATATTGAATTATTGTATATTATTAATTCTGGTTGTGTTAACCCCTAAATTGAACCGCTACAATGAACGTGGCCTATTTTATTTAATTCAATGTTGTTACGCATATTATCGAGTGGCATTTTTGTCATGTGCAAAATTTAACATGTTATATTATTTAACATAACTGATATTATAGCGGCTTAAGGCGGGCGTTACATACATGATGATCCTTACGTTACTTTAATTTTTAGATATAGATCTTTGAGTTTGCGTATTCTGATCAAATGTTATTGTAAATTTGCTGTACAGTAATCAGTGGTGGCCGTCGCCGCGAGCGCGGGCTCGACATCGACCTCGCAAGACTGTCGTTACACCGAACAATTTGAATATTATGTATTATGTCAAATGTAAATAGAGTACGAATTAGACATTTAGACATGTTAAGGGATGTAATCTTAGTGTTTTATTTTTTTTAATTACTATGAAATGTATATGACGGGGAAATGTTGACGAGACGTAGGTGTCGGTGCGGCGCGGGGCGGCGGCGAGCGGAACGATGCTGCGATATTCCTTGTGCCCCTCGAAATATCAGTGCATTATATATGAGTCGAGATGTATGCGGTAGTGTTAATGTGTATAGATACTTATACGAGCTCGAGCGGGCGGACCACACTTGCCGGCCGGTTCGAGCGAACGACGACTAGCTATGAATCCTGACATCGGCTCACGTTAATTAGCTTATAAATATTTCATCAAAATATAAAATACACAAAAAAAAAATGGATATAAATTTCTCGACCAAGTACTGGTTGTTTTTAAATTATTAAAATGTAAAAAAAAATTAGAGTATAAACAAAGTATAGGTACAATTTATCAATTATACTTTTCTTTTCGGCATTTCATGTAACAGTGGAAGAGATTTAAGCTTTTTGCTACACTGAAATGTTTTGTGTAAGTTTGCAACCTCTTATGTTCAGTTGGAGCACCATAGCACACTCACTCGAGCAACCTTACACAGTGTCGTATGTTTCTATATATTTTGTGATTTCATTTGCTCATTATCCTCTTCCATTGCTTTTTTTTGTTTGTCAACTGTCTAAGTGTATAATATGATTTTGTTAAGGCAGGGTAATGCAGAAATGTGAAGAGGTACTTTTTAATTTGAATTGATTGATGATTTGTTTGAATGTTTTAAAATTGAGTTAATTTTATCCATGCAATGGAATATGTATTGTTATGAAAGGAGCCAGAGTTTGTTGTTTTTTTAATTAAGTCAATTTGAATTTCGATATAATGAGGCAGCAGATTAGTTTATCATAACTGTCGAAGTTACCACAGAAACAATAGTCAGATGTAGGCTCTCTTTGGCGTTGCCCTTTATAGTTTTGAAAACTTTGGCATACGTAGACGCTAGTCGTCTGATCGTGATTACGTGGAAATAAAATAAGTAGTCAGTATTAGATCATGCAAAACATGAGCTGAAGAGAGGTTGTGAAGAGTATCGTTATAAAAGGTACCTATTCAAAATCTGGACAAACAGACTAACTTATCTTGTACGACAGATAGTGTTGCTGCAATGTGCATTTATGCCATCTTTACTTTTTATTTGAATAATGGGATCAGTGCCAAACTTTCTCCTTCTTGTTTAGCTCAAAACGATGCAATTGTTAGCATGCTTGATGAAACAGCTAAGTAATTGTTTAGTTAGTCTGCCATTTTGTGAATATTTTGTTTTGATAGTAATATGTAAATCTTTTATAATATATTTGTTTACAATAAATAAATGACAACATTATAAATAAATGAAATTGTATTTTCCATTTAAACTGATGAAAAAAAATATAAAAAGAATAATATGCAATTATATGTGATGTTTTATTGTAGTCCAATACGAGGCTAATGTTGAACATTTTGTTACTTAGAACTATAGGTAAGTATAGTAAATTGCGCACATTCAATCTTAACCTGTCGTATGCTTAAGCATCATACAAATCTACATAAACTCTGACCAACTAAACCGACCAATTGAAACGTATCACCTATTTTTCTTTCTCAACGATACAACTTTTTAGTTGATCCGATTGGAATATTTTATTAATTTAAATTTGTTCCCATCCTCACAACTTAAATGGATCCTTATGGATTAACCTACTTTTCTTTCTCAACAATACAACTTTTTAGTTGGTCCAACGGGAACTCTTTATTAATTTGAATCTGTTCCCATCTACAGGATACTGGCATTAAACCTTTTCGTGTGCGTTTAGGACCACGTGTGTGTACGTTACTCCACCAGGAAAGTGACTCCTAGAGGTATGAGTGGAACGTATAATTAGTGCATAATCTGCTGTAAATGGTGTACGTTACCCCAGCAGGAAAGTGGCTCCTAGGGTGATATGAATGGATCGTATAATTAGTGCGTAATCTGCTGTAAATGTGTGCTGCATAAAAAAATTGTGCATGTTGTCGTTTTAGAAAAAAACGGAAAAAACGATTCCTGCTGGAGTAATGTTGTTCCTGCAGCAAAATTCTAAACGAATTCTCGGAGAGAGAAAAATTGTGCACGGGCAGAGAGCTTATATTTGTGCAAAAATGTAGGCCGAAAATATAATTTGTGCGTCATCAGGTTTTCGAGATATTACATTTCTCCTGCCAGAGTAACGTTTTGCAGAATCGTGTATCTTAAAAACATTTGTATGTGCGCCTGTACAATAAACATACACGAGTAGCTCTTTATTTGTGCGAATTTCTGACAATAACATAATTCAGAAAATTTAACTTTCGAGTAGGTAATCGTGCTTATTTGATAACACAAAAAAATATCGCAGCGCCTAAATTAGAAAACGTAGAAGCTCGCTGAAAACTGTATTACTTGAAAATTATAAATATTTTCTGTGAGCGAGTGATGTAGCTAGTAATTATTGCTCTGAGGATGTAGTCCTGCCAATCCTGCAATTGATAAAATAAGAGGATATATTTATAAATATAATTTCTTGTCATACCACAGTTACTTCAATCTAGGGCTGCCATCCGTCCGGGTTTTCCCGGATTAGGGCTGCTATCCGTCCGGGTTTTCCCGGATTAGGGCTGCCATCCGTCCGAGTTTCCCCGGATTAGGGCTGCCATCCGTCCGGATTTGTCCTAGTTTAGAGGGCGTCCGGGCGGGGTTTTTTAAAAAGTGTCCGGATAAAACCCGGACACTGTGCCAGGGGACAACTATAATAGTTAGATGAATCGTTAACAAGCTAAAAAAATTTATGGAATTGTCGTTTTTTTAAGTTGTCCGGGAAAGAATCTTGATTCCACCCATGTGTCCGGATTTTTTTAAGTTTTTGTCAATTTAAGTGATGGCACGCCTACCCCGGATTTGTCCTAGTTGAGAGGGTGTCCGGATGGGATTTTCATAAATTGTCCGTGTAAAACCCGGACACTGTGTGTCAGGAGACAATTATAATTGTTAGATGAATCGTTAACAAGCTAAGAATTTAACTGAAATCAGCATTTTTTTAAGGTGTCCGGGAAAGAATCTCGATTTCACCCATGTACGTGTCCGAATTTTTTCAGTTTTTGTCTGGAGTCTGCAATTTAAGTGATGGCAGGCCTACTTCAATCGTAACAGATTCATTACTCCCATACAAAAGCGAAAACGTAAATTCATGTACCTGCCACCTTACGAAATAGACATTGACTAATAAATTGGTGTACCTATATCCTTTATCTAATCCCAAACCCCGTCTCGTAACAGTATTGTCATCGAAACTACATATATCTTCAAAGTTTCATTTCGATACCTACTTGCGACAATAATAAAAGTTGGTTAAAAATGTGAAAGTTCCAAGATTTGTTTACATAGTTAGTTACAAGTGAAGGTAATAAAAGCGTGTTAAAAATATATTCATAAATACACGAACTAGTTAAATATCATACTGGGCCCATTGAAGCTCTGCCCTAGTGTGATTTTTACTCCGAACTCCAATAATTAAGTGTTACCATACCGTATAGAAAATTGTTTTTTACTGGAGGAGCCTTGTTTGCAAAAACCTCTTAATCTTCGTTAAAGTACTCAAATCCAATGAGTAAATTCTTATGTCAATGGTCAAATCTGAGTGTTTTTTGTAACTCCTCAAAACAAAATACTTTTTTGTAATATCATATTCCATTTATTGATATTATATTTTTAACATAATAGTCAGTCAAAGAGCTATAATTACAATAACTATTAGCTCTTTGACATAATATGTATATCTTTCGAAATTGTAAAGAAAATACCTAATCCCACCTCGGGTATTTATTTATAAACTAAAATACTGAAATATTTATTAGTGTTCTTGTTCTGTGCAGTGTGACCAAATTCAGTATTTTAATACTTTTTTAGTATATTTCAAGGATCTTTTGAACATCAGTATTATTGTGAGTATATTGCCGGAAGTCAGCATTTTTTCGTATATTTTGGATAAGAAGTGTGGCGAATGTCCTCTGTCAAAGTCGTCCAGGAGTTACAAGTAGAGATGGGTTAAAACCACTCGGGTTAAAACCCATGACTGGGTAAAAACTCGGGTGATTGCCCATCTCTAGTTACAAGTGTTTTGACAAGACCCTAGCGGATCCGTATATACTCAGTATATACCAAGTATACATAGTGTATATGTGTAGAATTTACCCTCAATATACACCGAGTATACACCGGAATTTTTTTAAAGTCCCCGTGAGCTGAAATTTTTTAAGGTCCAAAAGTTGAAATTTTTTAAAAGTAACTAATAAGACGTGACATAATTATCGCGTTACAGATGCCATAAGGGCGTATACCGGCTAAATATATCGCTGAAAAGCCAAAAGAACGAAGAACGCCTAGGGACCGCGTTTTCGTTGGGATCGCCAATTTTGAAGACGGGTCTTCATGTGTTGAGGTTGTAATAAAAATGCAGTATGACAGTGACTGGTTTGATATAATGGTAAATTTGCGTATTACATTAATTTAGTACTTAGAAACGCGTGCGCGTCTAGTTCGTCTTGAGGTATTTTCGTCGGCGCCGGCTAGTGGCCAGTGAGTGTGCCCTCTCGTCTCTTCCGTCCCCGCGGCGCCCTGCGGAGTAGTGATGTGATTCGCAACAGTAGGTAGTGAAAACTACGTGTGTGCTTAGTATACTCGTGGTGTATATTAAGTGTAAACTTGGAGAGTATTAATTCATATACATTTGATCTACACTAAGAGTTATACTGTCACCGGAGTATATTCACAAATAGTTATATGAAATTACACCACGCATAGTGCCACAGCGAGTTTACGCTAAGTCATATGATATCATCAAGCTTACGAGGTGTATATAGATTTTTTATTTCAAAATATTCAAATATATAAACCAAGTAAAAACTTAAGAATCTAAGAATAGTTTTCATATGTTGAATCAAATTTTCTGCTGGTATAAAGTTGGATTGTTTCAAACTTATGAAATACTTTTCGGTTTACTAATTTTTTTATAGGCTTACAAATGTAAGCCTCTGGAAAAAATTCCTAAATTGAGTCTTTGAAAAAAAATTCGAGTGTAGGTAGACTCGGTGTAAACTTGCCGTATATGATTCGAATTCACACCGAGTATATTGGGTGTATTTTTTTTCTATACTCAGTGTGTGATCAATAAACACCAAATATACCTATCGTATTCTCCTAAGTATACACCACAATGAGTATACACCAAATTTACACCGAGTATATACGGTGTATCCGGTGTATACGGGTCTGCTAGGCAGTGCTGGATTCACACTAGGGGCACTCGGGGCTAGTGCCCAGGGCGGCAAATAATCAGGGGCGGCATGATTCGGAGGGTGAGAAAAAAAAATTCTTCCGCTAGTAATGGTGTGGCTGCCTTCTGATTGAGGGCGGCCAAAGTCTGCCAGGGTTCTCGGGGACTTCCTTCCTAGGGTATACCCGAGTCCCTTGCAATACTCACTTGTGACGGAACACCGTGTGGTTTTAGTCGGTTCGATTCCGACATATTACTTCACCAATAGCCTTGGGGAGGTGATTGATGACCTGTAGGGGTTTCCACACGCACAAAAAAAAAGATGAGGTTGAGTTATTTTGAAGTAAAGGCTTAGTTAGGTTAGTTGACATGATTTGTAGGCTAAGACATTGCGAGCTATGTATTTTGCATAAATGAACTGTCATTGATTAAAAAAATGGTAGTCATGGGACTCGGGCCGGACCCCCTCGGAGTGACGACTCCGGGTTTTTGGTGGGGCGGGGTGTCAGAATCAAATCAACTAAAACCACACGGTGTGCTGTAATGCGCCTAAAAGGTCCGAGAACAGTTTTTATTAAGACATTCGGACCCCTCCTAGCGCCAGCATGCAAAAGGGCGGGCGCCACCTTCAGGTCAAAAACCTCTCAATTAGGCGACGTCCGGGCACACGCGGACGCTTAGGGTGACATGAGGCGCTGGAAAGCGCGCCTCCGCCCCCCGTGGCGAATTAAGTTCATCACACACGGTAACGGCACGGGTCCAACCCAGCAATTAAGTTGTCATTCAAATCTGAGCATTAAAACGTGGTCGTATAATATATTTCATAATCTCAATATGAAAAAGCCAACGGCGGGCAGTAAGCACGCTTGCTGCAACCATACAACTCGACTCGCAGTTGGCGCGCTGTAAGCTTGCAGCCAGCTTGTTTACAGCACGCGATCCGCGTGCTTAAAACTTCGCATCGTGTCCCACATGAAGTCGATGAAATAAGCTTGTACCTTGCGGGCAGCACGGGACTGCGAACTTCCACCACGTAGGCGACGCGTGCTAAAGCACACTGGCGGCTAGCGATAGCCTCAATTTCAGGCGGTGCCGTGATGCAGCTGTGCCGTTACAGTGCTGTTATAGTGTGTGATGAGTGTGATGACCTTTAAGTCCGAGTGGAGATCGTCCTCCCGGACCCGTTCCGCCACCTCCTTCTGCGAGATGACGTCCTCACAGTAGGTTGCGACCGCGGTAAAATTCCTGTCACTACCGGCCATGGAGCATTATGACGGCCGGTAGCGAGAGATCCCCTGCGATGACTGCAGTGAGGTCCTGACGCTGCGTCGCCCAAGCGGAGTAAACTGCCAACCGTGCTGAGCCGAGTCCTCATTGCAGTAGCAGTGGTAACAGGCGGGACTCAATTCCCTCCTAGCGACCGAATGCGTGTACTTACCGAAGCAACCGTGCCCGGAACGAACCTGCGTCAGGCGGAAGGAAATGGTCCCGTGCTGCTGCCTACCCACTCGATGATAACCGGCTGGAGCGCCTCCATGCAAATCCAGCATGTGGAGCCTCTAACCAGGACGACCATCGAGCTATGGTGGCTCGGCGAGCGGCCGCACGCCATTCGCGTACCTCTTCGGGCGGGGGCCGAAAGCCACTTCCCGCTCGGAACTCAGCCGCCCGCCGATATACTTCGGCGAGCACTTCCGCCTCAGTATAAATGAGTCATTTCATTTATTTAAAAATTGTATAGCGAAACTTCATTCATGTTCTAAAAATTTTGATAGTGGGGCTTCATTTTAACAGTGCCCAGGGGCTGCGCTAAGGTTAAATCCGGCACTGCCGTTAGGGGAACACATTTCCCGCCGATTCCGTTTCGCCTTGACGATTATCAAAATAACATTGAATACCTACTATAATAATATACAAAACTGTTGTGATTAATAATTCATTTATTGTGTCAACATACTGGATGTGTTATGATCAATCTGGAACTGGACTGAATAAATGATTCAATACTGGATTGGATTTTTCCCATATCTACTGGTGACCCTCTACTGTAGACATGCTATTAGTCTGCTTTGCAACCACTGTTGCCAGTAGCTGCCAGTGCTGCTTTTGAAGTTGCAGAAAGTGGTCATATTGACGCTATTAAAAAATGTGATACTTTGTCCAAAAAGTAATTTGTTACAATCTTCGAGTACTGGTTCACCCCTTTCTTGTGATTGTGAACAATTTTGATTGGAAGTTAGAAGAATTTCCATTCAATAAACCTATGTTATTTGGATCAGCGTTGAATTCTGTTTGCGAGCGCAAATTTTGCACAAATAAGTACATTTATTTAATAAAATAGTACCAAAGAAAAAGATGTATAAAGCAAAATGTATTAGCTATTTTAAAAACAAAGCAAGGTGGTAAAGATTAGGGAGGATATGTAAATCTTTTAGGAATAGTGTTAAAATACAATTCTAACATTTATTGTGATGATGATTAATGAATAGAACATGTTAAGAAAATCAGTATTTTTATTAGTACAATTGTATATTTGCCCCGTGCAAGTCGGTATTTTTCAGTATTTTTTTTGAGGTACTGTGGTATTTTCGTAAAATTTAATCTGGTCACACTGGTTCTGCGTCCACTATCCTTGCTGTAGAATAAAATCAAGTCCGTATAAAATTGTTATTTTACTGCTCAAAGACGATTTTGTTTTAATTTTGTGTAACGATCTAACAATGATCCATTTTAAAGATAATAAAAATAAATCGGCATTAAGTACACGATGGGCTCAAATGTCGAAACAGGAACAAATAATCGAGCGGAAGAAAATGGAGATACAGGCTAAGGTGGAAGCTCAAAAGCAAGCTGCCGCACTTGCCGCACAGGCCAAATTATCCAAGTATGATTATAGTATATTATTTAAAAAAATCCCATCAGTTATTAAACTTTCTCAAACTTGTGTATCAACATAGATCTATGTAAGATTTTCGGTGGCTACGGATAAAAAATACAATTTCGTTATGTATTATTGAAATTTATTCTATCATGTTACTAGATATAAAATTAATGGTCAAGTCTCATAAAAAGTCACAGTAATATATTAGAAATGTAGGATTAAATTTAGGACAACATTCCTTCATAAAATTTCGCTATCTACATCTAGATTTGCAATATGCTTACAACTCGTTGTGGGTGCCAATTTTCATCTATTTTACATAGGTGTTTCGCGTTTATATTATTAATCATGTAGTTTAATGTGCGGTTATGTGTTTACTTTAAAAATGTATATATCATTTTGGTTTGAAATATTTTTATAGGTTGTTCTTAATTGTAGCATATTTCTGCATTTAGTAATAATTTACTGGTGCTGGCGGCACCATATAAATGTAAAATTAACTTAAAAATGCTTGATTACTCTAATTGTGATTATACTCTGCCCATTCGTTTATTTTCTGTTGTACAATTGCTTGCAAATGCAATTGTAAGTTTGTCTAATTAAACTTTAAATGTAGCTGCTATATTGTAGACACTATGATACTGTACATGTACTATTATATTGGTTATTAATATTGGTATAGGGCTCTGTTTCCGCATTTAGACTCAGGGTTATTATGCATTCAGATAGGGCTAATCCAGCCAGGCTAGCTCCTTCCTGAAGCACAGTAGTCTGAGGCGTTCATAGGTTTTTAGGAGCTACCTAGTTACTAGTACCTTTTAAGTAACAGATTTTTTGTAAATGCAATACTAGATTTACATTTTATTGTACATAGTGATGTGAACAAAATGTTTCTACTGCATGTTAAAAAATCTTAACTATTTCTAAATCAGTATAAAAAGGCGTTGATCTGTAGATATGAGTGGTTATATTTATTTATATTTGTCACATTCAAGTTTTAACAGACTAATGAACACTGATGATACACTAGACTTGTCACTTGAGTCCTATGTGATATTCATAATGCAATTCTTAGGTATAACATATTATACAAGCGGATTTAATTTATTCAAAAAGTTCAGTATTTATTTTATTTATGTCTTAATATATTATATATATATATATTATATTATATTATATATATATATTATATTATATATATATATTAAAATATATATATATTTATTAACCTTTTACACATTGCCAATCAATTGAAACTTCCTCTTAAATAAAATCGATTGTTATTTTTTTTTGTTTTTGTCAATTTTTGGTCAAATTGGCAAAAATTTTGGTCATCACTAATATTTACTATTTATCGGACTGTCAAAAGAAAATCCATGAATTAACAGAGTATAGTATAATTCTGTGTGTTTTAAGGAACAAATATAAATACACTATAAAATCTTAATGTAACTATTACAAAATTGTAACTGATGTTTTGGATTTAATAGAATTAAGGTTTATAATTGTTTTCTTTTTACAGTCCTACACAATCTGAAGACAAAGGTTCAGTCAATATATTTTCTAATGATGGTAGCTTCATGAGTCAGTTTAAAGCTTTGCTAGAAAAACAGAAACAGGACACAAAAGAAAAAGAAGAACATGAGAAACAAAGTGATGAAGATGTCCCCAAAGAAAGTAATGAGCAGCTCCAAAATGATGAGGAACATGAAAAAGAATATATAGTACTTAAGAATGATGAGAGGAGAAAATCAGGGGATAGGGGTCAAAGGTAAATGTTGTTAAGCATTAGATTATACTAGAGATTGCGTGGTGGTCGAATTTTGACCATGGTTTATTTCATTGGCCAATATTACTTGACCTGTCATTGTATAGACTTGTACCATGACAGGTCAAAATATATACTGGACACTCATAGCTATATGTACCCGTTTTTGCATTTGTTTTAACTTTGTAGCAAATATTGTTCAAAAATTTTAGCATTTGTCACTTCTTCTCTGTATAAACTGTAAGTGTGCGAAATTTCATACTCCTCCGTACGCCCAATTTAAAAAGGGATCCAAAGTTTTCGCTTCACATATTAATATTTAGATAAACATTCAATACCTTAAAAATAAATAATATAAATAAATATTAGAATGTAATGGAAATGTTCATTCCAATTTGAATGGAAGGAAGCTGTTGATTGCCCACCTTAATTTTCCATAATTCAAGATTTGGCAGGCGATGGTCCAGTTTGAAACATCCGGTGCTCTTTCTTTAATATCTTCCCATGTGTCCCTTTCATTGGTTATTCAGCATTCTGCGAAGTAATTTGTCATTAACAGCTCTCAAGGTATTTGAATCTGTTTTGGTATAAGTCCCATCTGGTTATTTTAAGAAACCAAAGTACTTATGTTCGCTGCACAAATTGTTTTTGACTCTGTTTGCCTGATCTTGTCTAAGGCTGCATTTTCACCAGAGATGTGCGTAAATGTCTAAGTTTATTAAACAACTTCCTTACCTTGCGGCTCAGTTTTTCTATTTCCGCCCCTAAGTGGTGTTTATTACATAGTCCACTTCTGAGTGTCGAAAGTGGCCATGTTTGTTCAAAGCAAGTCATTAACGTGTTAGTTAGATTGTCTACGTGGAGATTTCGGAGGGAGTGAGCAAGCGACCTGTCGCATGCGTGTCAGGTGTTACACCGGAATGTGCACAGGTTCATAGGTATGTCTTGTACATATTCTACCGCTTGTATAACGGGTTGCCCTCTGAGGCCCACGGCCGCATTCTACCACCGCACCGTTCGTCGCCGGCAGGGCGTTCATCACACTTTGGACACTAAATGGTCGCGCACTGTACGGTTCCAAAAGAATTTTCTCCCTTTCTTTCGCCTGTAACTGCTTACCATCAGGCAGGCCGTGTGCATGTTTGCCACCGAGGAGGAAAAAAAAAATCTTAAATAACATACATCTGTAACCACGCGCCATATCAATCTAGTAACAAATACTATGTTTATTTTACAGAGAAAAACATCGTCGGTGGAACGACAGTCGAAGGGACGCCCGCAACCGTCCCCATAGCCCTACTACACCAATAGTAGAAGATAGAAAGAAATTTGTCGAAAACAAAGGCAGCTCTCATAATATCCCAGCTCTTATGCAAATTCCTGTAATGCCACCTACTAATCAATCCTCTGATTCTGATCATAAGCCATGGATGCTGTCGCCAAATTCAGAAGAAGACCCTGATTCTAATGACCCACCCAGCAATATGGGACCTACTCCGATGGGGCTTCCACCTATGCCCCCAGGTCTTATGGGCCCAAGTCTCATGGGTCCTGGTCCAAATATGGGGCTTGGCCCAAATATGGGCCCTGGTCCTAATATGGGCCCAGGTCAAAACATGGGTCCAGGTCCGAACATGGGCCCTGGTCCGAATATGGGCCCTGGTCCGAATATGGGCCCTGGTCCGAATATGGGCCCTGGTCCGAATATGGGCCCAGGTCCGAATATGCTCCCAGGTCCGAACATGGGTCCCGGTCCTAATATGGGACCAGGTCCAAATATGGGTAGTTCTGGTCATGGTCCTTCTCCTATTGGTCCTGGCCCTAACATGGGTTTAGGCCCTAATGTAGGCCATGGATCTAATATGGGGCCCGGGCCTGGTATGGGACCCAATCCCAACATGGGACCCGGACCTAACATGGGTCCGGGACCTAATATGGGTCCAGGACCTAATATGGGTCCAGGATCTAACGTGGTATCGCGTCCTAATATGGGTCCGGGACCTAACATGGGACCCGGACCATTAATGGGTCCAAGAGGACCAATGCCACCAATGCATCCTGGTGGTCCAATGCCACCATTTATGGGTGGTCCTCCCGGTCCACCAAATTTCCCAATGCCGCCGAACTTTATGGGACCTAATGGACCATGTGGTCCTATGCCACCTAACATGTGTGGTCCTAATATGCAAGGGCCAGGGCCTAATGGTCCTATGCCTCCGTTCTTCGGTCCTCCATTCCCAAATCCTATGATGGGACCAAACGGTCCTCCAAATTCAATGAACAACGGCAACATGCCTTTTATGGGGCCACGTCCTCCATTCCCACCTAATGGTCCACCGAATTTCAGTAATAGTAATGGTCCACCGAATTTCGGTAATGGCAATGGTCCACCGAATTTCGGTAATGGTAATGGTCCTCCCATGCCGTTTATGCCGCCGAATCCTCCCTTACCGCCGAGCACTATGCCTGGTCATATGTCAGATTCGAAATCGTTTGACAAGTCGTCCACGTCTAAGGAAGCTGTAAACATACCGTCGCCGATGAATCAATTGTCAAATAAGGACAGAGATAGCAAGCCAGGATCGTTTAAATCGTCTCAAGGTAAAGATTGAATGATGTTTGAATTAATTTCGCCTTTGTATTATTATCGCTACTTGCAGTAATGACGCAAAGGTGATAGATTTTAACAACTTATATTGCAGAAGCTTTCTGGTATTTAAAAATACAAAATATTATTGTTTGGTAAATAAATTAAATATACATTGAGTTAAGCAATAAGCGATGAATTTATTTCGATTGCATTATTAAAACGTGTTAACTTTACTATCAACATGTAGAAACATTATTAAATTTTACGTTACTGTAGTAATGAAATATGAACTCAAACTGGTTACCTGAGTTATCAGAAAGCTTGTACATATAAACTCAGTACCAGTAACAATCGGTTAAACAGTTACCCAAATCAATCCCAATATGTAGTACATACAATATGATGCAGGGCTGCAATCTTTTTTAAGGATCATAATCATTAGTTAAGCGCCATTAGTGCTTAAGTTTTGCTAACTTAATTTTTAGATAGAGCCTGGTTTTTAGAATAAATATTTTGTAATTGGCTTTTTATTTTGGAATATAACTGTTGATTTTTTGCAATGTATTTAAAGTCCTAAGCTTTTCTGGCAGCATAATAAATGTTTTTTTTTTTATAGTAACTCACTCACAATAAAAATTACTTTTAATTCATACATTTACCATGTCAATCAACCTTAACCTTTAATGTCTTGTTAACTAGCAGTCCCACAATACAAAATAAGCCTATACATATAATGTCTTAGTAAGGTCATCGAATAAAAATGTTTTGATGACAATATCAATATGATAATTTGGCATAAGTGGAAAAGTCCAAAATGTTGTAATATATCTATTGGGATTGATCTGTGTAAATTGGTAGGTGAGTGTTCGTGGTTCGACAGCAGACATATTTTGACTCGTGGTGTGTAGTTCTCGCAGATTCGTTGCCGCCGGCCGTCCACCGCGCCGCCTCCGAAGTCGCGTGCAACGGAGACCATTGGGAAAATGTGCTGAAAGCAATACACACACAAGATCAGTCCTTGTGGTAAAAATATTTTGATCCCGACAGGAGGATACGTGCTGTATTCTTTTTTATATTTTCAATTTATTCTCGCAATTTACATGGAACTGTGCGGTAAATTTATAGTAGTTGCACCTTACATATCTTTCGCAATGACACAGAATTATTCAACCGTTCTGTCCCCGATAACAATGTTGCCGAACTTACTTCAAGACTTGTTTTAAAATGTGTCAATAGATATAGCTAAAAATCCTTCATCCAATGTAATATGAATTTTATGTAGTAGTAACTGTTTAGAAATGTTTACTGCACGGTTCTATTAGGCTATTTCCGGGATGAATAAAGCCGAAACCGAAACATCCTTTGTTGTTGTTTACGCACCGTACAAAATAATTGCACATAGAAAATTTTTACAGGTTTTTGCACAACACCAACTCGAAAGAGTACAAGGCGTTCAGGGAACTAATTATTAAGTATAGAAGTGAACAAGAGGATAGAAAGCCTGAGGTAAAACCAGAAGATAAATATGAGCCCGAATTCAGCTTGGAAGATGATGAGAGTAATGATGATAAAACGTTTTGTAAAGATGATAGAGACAGGTATAAATTACTTAAATATTTAATGCGTTTTAACAATATAAAAGTTACTTACAAACCATAATATTTTGACATCTGAGGAGATCATATGGTGGTTATCAATCTAATGGTTTGGTTAAAATTTTGTATTAAGATAAATTTCTGCTTTTTAAGTTTATTTAGTATGTGTTTTTTTTTTCTGAAAAAACTGCAATTTTTCACAATTTTTTACTTTTCAAATTCTTGCTTTTGTCATTAATATTTTATTATATTAATAAACATTATTTCTGTCATCCTGTATTCATAGTTTAAGAATTAGATTAATATTTCTCGAACCATTGCTTATTGATAATTCAAACGTTTTCATTGAATTAAATGCTTATTCAATTACTATATTAAAAGATCTAAAACGACTAACACAATTATCTATAATAAACTCGTAACTCAATTTAATTTTCCAGCTACCTACATCATCGTTCACAATACTCGGTCAAACGCGAGCAGGCCAGCTCTCAAAGTGACGAAGAATCCGATAGCAAAAGAGAGAAACGCAAGAAAAAGAAATCTAGATGGAGTGACAACCCACCGGCGGCTGACATCAAGCCCCCGGGCGTGGTCGCGCCGCTGCCGCCGGGCGCGCCGCCGGGTACGTCTCTAGCTAATAAATAATAATAGATCTCCTAAATAGAGACTCGAGTGAAATAATATTTATGAAGTCTAAACCTTTGAGTTTACTTGATGTTTCAATCGAATTGTACCCATCATGGTCACGAGTGGACGAATCAAAATATAAAAATATGTCCCTTGCACAAGTACGAGCGCAATTTTTTTTAGACGTGCTCTTTTTTGAATATTTAATGTGAGCAGATTGCACATCATTCTACCTTTATAGAATTTAAAATGCAAAGCATTAAGAATGTTATTGTTAAACAGTAATATAATGTGCGCCAGCAATCAAATAAATAATAATCTCATTGATCGCTTCAGGATATGAACGGTCAGAAACGAACGATAGCTAGAACTGAAAGACTGACGATTTTTTTTTACAAAACCACTTTTCTATATAATCGGTCGCTCATTGATTGACTTGACCGCAATAACATTTTTCTTGATTGCATTTTTCAACAGAGCATTATAAAGCATTCGATTTTTTTACTAATAATAATTATAATGAGTAAAATGTGCAGTACATAAATAACTCGTGAGTCATAATATACCTGCAGCAATATCAACCGAGCAAGTTATTATATAATTATTTTAAAATTACACGGAATCTGTACGCAGTATAAAATGAAAACAATTTTCTGATAATTCAATAACATTCGATAAGCCTTTTACGCATTATTTTTACAAAAATTAAATTTCATTTGTATTATAGTGTGGGAGGGAGAGGTGTTTAGTTTTAATCAACTGATCTGATCCAAATTTACAATTACTTGACGAAGCTTGTAAAAATGTAGATGCTTAAAACTAAAAAACTAATCGAATAAAAAATAATTAAAAAACACATTGTTTTTACTGTTTCGTCAAATTGTATATAACAGAAAATGTTGACTTTAAAATTCTCATATAGCTCATTAATTTCAGACGTATTCGGAGTATTCCTTCGAAAATATCTGTAGAAAAATATTGAACTATGTTTGATGGAAATCTGTTCTACTAATTAACCTGAAAAAGTCATGATTTTATGATATGTTTATAAACTATTATACTACAGATATTTTTTTATCAGAGACAATCAAATTTATAATGAATAATATTTAGATAACAGGACATTTATGAAATGCAAAGACGGTTCCAGCCAGATTTCTACAGAACAGTGAATGTTTAAATAACAGTGACTAAAGTTGAAAGGGACTATTAAAATAAATACTCATCAAAATGTGAAATTAAAATAAGTTGCATTGATCACACTAGTTAAGCGTGACGATTGCAACGCATTGTCGATGGTATTTGACCGTGTTGTTTTCTTGCCTACATTATTCATACTATTCGATACCGTATTTACATAAGCGCTAAGCAGGTGTTTCTTGTTTATAATGACAATGACAAACAGTAGGCGACATCAAACAATACTTTGGAAATGATCATAATTATTGTATGAGGGAGACGTGCGTAATTGATGTGAACGATATAGCTAGGCTAAAGAGTTTAGTTGCTATCAAAGCGACATATGGGTGACCGTTCAATAAAATAATTGAATGCCAAATATACATAATACATTCCTTATTAAAGTTTTTTTTTTATAAATTTTATTGACTAAAGTTCCAAGTTATATATTATTAGCAGCGCCCCGCAGTTTCACCCGCATAAGTCCCGGTCCCGTGGGAATATCGGGATAAAAAGTAGCCTATGCGTTAATCCAGGTCTCCAGCTATCTACCTACATACCAAGTTTCATTGCAATCGGTTCAGTGGTTTTTGCGTGAAAGAGTAACACATCCATCCATCCATCCATCCATCCATCCATCCATCCATCCATCCATCCATCCATCCATCCATCCATCCATCCATCCATCCATCCATCCATCCACCCACCCATCTATCCATCCATCCATCCAAACTTTTACATTTATAATATTAGTGGGATTAGCAGCGTAAGTCCCGATCCCGTGGGAATATCGGAATAAAAAGTAGCCTATGCGTTAATACAGGTCTCCAGCTATCTACATCTAAAATCTATATCAATCGGTTCAGTGGTTTTTGCGTGAAAGAGTAACAAACATCCATCCATCCATCCAAACTTTCACATCCCAAAATATTATAAATGTGAAAGTTTGAATGGATGGATGGATGGATAGATGTTTGTTACTCTTTCACGCAAAAACCACTGAACCGATTGCGATGAAACTTGGTATGTAGATAGCTGGAGACCTAGATTAACGCATAGGCTACTTTTTATCACGATATTCCCACGGGATCGGGACTTACACGGGTGACACCGCGGGGCGCTGCTAGTAGACAATAACGGTCATTGTGTAATGGAATAGGCTTTGCTTGATTGAGGTCTTTCGACTCACCTGATGGAACATGACGATGAAGACGGAAGATGGTACACGCATATCGAAAGAGAAATGTTATTAATTTCAAACTCTGTAAAGTTATCAATTTCTTAGGCCTGGCGAAGATTGATGAAGAAGGCGTGAGGCTGACTGCCTTGCATCGCAATAATCATGCTTTAATGCAGTACGCTATGACTAACTATGGCACCACTAACCTTAGTGGGGAGGATTGGAAGAAGTGTGAGGACAACTTTAAGCTGAATCTGCTTTATCAGGTAATTATTTTAAGTACCTTTGGTTTGGTTCAAGGGGTTTGGGGAGACAAGAATTATGACCCCAAAATCTCAAATTACATACCACTAATAATTTCCGGGTCGAGAAACTTTTTCGCCATTATGTCCTATGCAATTATTTTTAATTATATAAAATAATAATAACTGATCTAATATAATTATTACGTAGTATCACTACATATTAGGTATAAAATAAAGTCCGCCACCGCTGTCTGCCTGTCTCTGTTCGCGATAAACTCAATAACTACCAAACGGATTTTCATACGATTTAAATCATGAGGAAGGCTCTAATATAGTGCAACTTTGGCTATAAAAGAATCTAATAAAATACGTGTTAAAATCTCGAAATTTAATTATTTTAATGTTCAGGACTTTCAATCAATCAAATTGTTTTTTTTTACATTTTTTATTCAAAATGTCCGAATCTAACAAGTAGACTAATTTGTTACTTCTTCAAACCCTTCTTTATTACTTTTATCAAACCCTTCTTTTATAACACGATAGCGTACAAAAAATAAACACATTATATATATTTACCAACAAGTATGATGTTTTTCATTTCGAACGTGTGTTGCTTAGATATTATAATATCTCAGCTACTCCCGATATCGACTCACCGATTAGAGCACTTTGACAAGGAAATGAAATCACTTCTATTAAGGAAATTAAATTCTCAAAACTATATAAACAATAATTTATTTTATTGCTTGTGTAATTATCGTTATTTTTGTATTCACTCAGGATATGTTAAAGAAGAGACAGGAAGTTGAACGTTTGGCAGCCGCTGGCAAGTACAAATATGAGTATGACAGTGATGAAGATACTTCAGAGGGCACCTGGGAACACAAGTAAGTCACTCTTTTAATATATAATAGACTAAATACCTCAATAACTATAAAAGGCATCAATCACTTACCCAGAAGGTGATAATTGTCTTCTATACACGCTATACTATATAACATTCCACTTAATTCAACCTAGTACCATAGATATCGCCACATATAAACACGTTAAATTTTATTAATAATAAAAGCCATTAGCGTATTTAAGCAAATAATAGTATAGGATAAATCATGTCTCACTATGTGCACACATGTGATACAGAAAACCAAAATCTCCTACTTTCTCATTGAGGCAAAGAAGTCTTATGGGGTTCTCTGTCTTTCTTCTTCTACCCTGCGTCGAGTGCCCTCCTCGTTAAGTGCTTGCAGCTGCTTGATTTTTAAAGAAAGGTTATCCTACACGCATCTTTGTGCATCCACTAAGAGACCTTGTTCGTTTCCAGCTGGGATACCGCAATTGGGTTTTATGGAAACACTTGTCCAGATTTTGTCCAGCACTCCGAACTGATTGTAAAACTGTGCCCTCTAGTAGGCAGAGAAATGCTTTGAGAATGGAAACTGTGGGATCTCCCCCCAACCATAATATTAAACGGACCTAGGAAAAAACAAAACAAAAAGAGTCTTTGTTGTTCTATTGAACAGCAAGACTCCTCATAGATTTCTCACTGTGATGCGTTGATGCACTCTGGGCAATTGCATCACACTGTTTTTCGGCCAAGCACTGCATGCTGCTATTAATGAACATGCTTACTTGTTTATATTTTTGTTGTTGACAATGATGAATGCACAATATTTAGACAGTATCAGATATTAATTCCTTATGTCAGTAATGCATTTTTGGCACATAGTACAGACGTATTGCGATGTTTAATGCAACAGGTGGCGCTGTCCCTCTTATATTACATACACGTGATGTTTATTTTTACGCACTGTTTAGGATTAATTGGACATGGACAAACAGAGAAAAGAAGGTACTGAAGTATTTTGTTTTTTACGTATTTATATCTACGTATAAATAGGTAAAAACAAAATACTTTAGTACCTTCTGTTAGATACTTGAATAAATTGTGCAACCCACTATTAATGGTTTAAAAATCAAAGTTTTGTTATTAGTTTAACCTGAAAAGCAGCTTTGCTTCTTGAAACAGTATGCAGACGTTTGTCAGTCATATATCTGAGTAACATCAAGCGTTTAAAATGCTACCTTTCACTTAATACTATATGGTTTTGCGTTAGGTTACGAGCCAAAGAAATGAACGCAACTGAGAAATGGGCGACCGAGTTGACTAAACAAGCAGCTGGTAAACATCATATTGGGGATTTCCTACCACCTGAAGAGCTTAAAAAGTGAGTAAGATATCATTAGTCATTTATTTTTATCATCACTTCACTAGAATCTGCTGCTGTCAATTTTTGCAAGAAAATAAGAACTTTATTCACTATTGCTAACAGGCATTTAAGGCAAAAGTATTTGCTCATTCTCATACATTTTGGCTTTTACATCTACGATACAATGTGGAGTTTACATTTTAAGTTTCCTTTTCACATGCATTCATTGTAAAATAAAATAAAATAAAACATAATTTTGTGCATAGTCTACAGACATATTCATAGTACACGTGTTGTTGATACGTTTCCTTAAAGCACGATGTAGACGTCAACGTTTCCTCCAGCAGATAGGTTGCCTTCTGATGTTATTATATGAAAGTTACTAATTTATAAGATATTTCAGATTTATGGAAAAGTATTCGGCGGTGAAAAGTGGCAAAGAGCCAGATTTGAGCGATTACAAAGAATTTAAACTGAAGGAGGACAATGTCGGTATGTGCGCTTAAATCTTTGAATGAATATAATTTGGCATTGGTTTTAATTTTGTTATTTACACGAAATGTTGTTTAAGGAGAGCAAAATACAAATTGGCAAATAATTAGGAGTTGTAAGATCTTTACTTATTGGCTCTCGAACTACTGGGTGGGGTCATTACTTTATTTTGAAAATAATTGTAGAAGTTCGCGTCAACTAAATAAACTTCTTAACTTTAACATTTGTAAAATAATCAGTGTTTTAAAAAAATACGCACGCCTTTGTAATTCTATTCTATTAGAAGATATTAAAAGAAAGATTAATATGTTTGGGTACGTAATTTTTTAACGCAAATATGTTAGAAATAAAGTGACTTAGCTTATGTTAATGATCCTAGTGTCTATTCTGGTTTTCTAGAATTGCAGTGTTGCAAATACTTGAAAATAAAACATTTTCAAGTATTTGCAACACTGCAATTCTAGAAAACCTAAAATAAATTTGCTATCATATTGGTCGTCGGATTGTCGGGAGTAAATTTTTACGGCTTTTTAGAGTTCCACAAAATTATGCTCTAATATGAACACAATTTTGCCTGACATCATACAATTCTCTAAAACAATTTAGGAGAAAAATTTCTATGTTGGGCTTACTATATTATGTATATTTTTTGTAGTTATTTCATAACTTTTCGTGACTTGAATTCATGTATTATGATATGATTCTAAATTTAAATTTTTGGACGCCATCCAAACGCCATTAAATAATGAATACATAACACTCATTGAATTCCTTTTGATGTTCATCACCTGAATACTTTTGTTACAATTAAGTATAGGTAGTAATTAATAGTTCTAAACTATAGTTACTAATGTAAAATCCTTACCGACCCTTCGTTTACTTCTTAAACACGGAAAACATTTAAAAAAAAATGTTAACTTAATAAATTTTACATCTTAGAGGGTTTTTATTAAAGTCAACTTAGGAGGCATCCATAAATTACGTCACAAGTTAAAGGGGGGGAGGTCAACGAAGTGTGATAAGGGATGGGGGGTCATAAGCTTCGTGACGTCACATGTTAAAATGTAAAGTATTAAACACAAAACATTACCTGTAAACGAAAGACTACATTACTACACATTTTTCAGTTCTGGGTGGTTAATATATTTTTTTATCACACGGTATTAGTATAACACATAATATAAGTAGGCACATTTTGTTAAAGGTTTCAAGATGCTTCAGAAATTGGGATGGAGTGAAGGACAAGGCCTCGGCGCAGAAGGTTCTGGAATAGTCGAGCCCATAAACAAGTATGTAATATAACACTGCTTCGATTGGTGGTGTTGACTCTTCCACTTGTAAAATACTTGCATTGTTGCCCATGAAAATCAACGCGATATAAGTTTGTAGTCGATTAACTCTGAAACTACTGTACCGATTTTAATAATACTTTCAAAAAGAGAAAGCAAGTTTATCCATAAGTAAAATAGGCTTTATTTTATTTTAGCAAAAGGTACAGGTAAATGATGGTGGAGCCGCGAGCACAGCTAGTGTAATGTGTTTAAAATCGTTTAGAAACAGTTTTAAATTTATCAATTTAATTAGTGTCTAATAAAATATTGACTGGAAGTAAAAGGATAATCAGAACGAACCATCGGCATGCATACTCTACTAGCCTCATTTTTAAATACCTTATTTAAATAATAATCTTATTTCTATAAATTTAAATGAAATAACAATAAAGTTGAAACGGTTCTTCGTTTTTTGTAATTACTAAACCAGTCTCAGAGACTTTTCGTAATACGTATTCTTTCTCGATAAGGAAAGCAAATTTAGTCAAACAGGCAATTAAGTTAATCGGGCAATATGTCGCACTTATTTATTTGTAACTTTAACAAAGCTGCTTGTTTTTGGTCTTCCCATTTTAAATTATATAATTGATAGCAAGATAATCTTTCTCAGACCTTCTGGCAAACTTATAATATGAAAGCTCTCTATCGTGATACTCATATTTATTGGTTAGAAATATGCCTGAGAAGAAAACTAACATGGTTTGATCAATTACAAATGCTAAAATCTTAGCTATTGCAAGGATTTTTTTCTGCAGAATCCGAAATGTACCTTGTTTTATAAAACTAGCAACGAAACATTTATAGCTCAGTGATTTTTCAGTTACACACCTTTAAGAATCATAATCATTTTGATAAAAACCTCATGCTCTACGCTGTTTTATAGAATACGTATTTTTTTTTCATGAAAATCACTAGTATTTGTTTAAATAAGCATGAAATGTATGGCTACAGACTAAGACATGTTAAGAGAATAAATTATCTGTAAGCTTCGATCAAATATACCATAGATACCCGATCCCTAACAAAAATCGTGTCAAATAGTGCCACCAGATAGTATTACATACATTACGTGCATGCGTTTAGTAATTCATCCTAATAATGAACTAGATCATACAATGAATGTCCCTGTAAGTATATGTTGCAATAGTTTGATACAAAAACTTCAATGTATAGCGTCCTAAGTTTATTATACCACAACGGAGCGTATTAGAATTTAGTCTCGTGGTACGTATTCCACACGCACGCTATTTAAAAAATAACCAATTTTTTTAAATTATTGTTGTAATGCCATTATTTATACTTAAAAAAATTAAAGCTTTCATAAAAATATTCTTATCGAAAGTACGACACTACGTTATTTTTGCATTTCTTAAGCATAGTTGTAGCCTTTTTCGGCTACACCTGATACGTCACACCGCTAGCGCGAAGCGTCTGATAGCTCAACTGTGCTTACAATTGCATTTAAGCACAGTTAAGTTGGTGCCATTTTTGATCACCGATCAAACCTCTATGGTGTATATGATCGAAGCCTGTAAGGTTCTTTCTTGTGCTGCAGAGCAAACCAACCGGTGGCCAATCTAGGTCTGGGCGCTAACACGTCGGACGGTGTGTCTCCCGAAGACGACGAGTTCGATGCTTATCGCAAGCGGATGATGCTCGCCTACCGTTTTAGACCAAATCCATTAGTAAGTTAATACATTTTCTGTATAAGCTGCTTATAATGTATCTATAGATTTTATGATTTCTTTTCATCAGTCAGGAATCTTATTACTTTAAACGAGCAATTCTTGTATGTATCTATTTATTTATGTATGTATTTATATTTCGGGTATCTCGGAAACGGCTCTAACGATTTTGAAGAAATTTAGTATACAGATACAGTTTTGCATTTTAAGTTCAACTGCATAAGTTGTATTTCCCGTAAAACGCAATTTTAGAAGAAAAAAATTTAAAACAATAAAATAACGATTTTACAAAAAGCTACCGAGCGAAGCTCGGTCTCCCAGGTACTTTTTGTAAATACCTTCAATGGTGGTCAGAACTTCCGGCTGCTATAATTTTTCTGAAATACAATGTAATTGTATGTCATGTTATCAAGATAATTGTTATTTAGTACATGTTGTAATAGGGCGCACGCAATCTTACACACTGCTTGGATAATAAGGGCGCGATATAAATACATTGATCCATGCTTACATTTTTTAATTAAACCTCATGCGATGTAACACACTACCTACTGCGATAATAATTTCGTAAGTCGGGCAATAAAATTACTTAAGTTCAGTTTTGTTTTAACGTTTTTAATTTATTTTGTAATCGTCAAATTAACATTAAATGCGAATGGTTTGGTAAGGCGTGACGTCACGCCCACTCATATTGGCACCCGTTTTGGCGTTTAATAAAAAGATACCAATTTGACTTGAAAGTCATTTATTATATTCAGGAGTACGATGCAGATTGGATCGGACGTTAAATACAGCGCGTTGTAAATGGATATTGAATACATTTTCGCAACATCGAACCGTTCACAATGCACCTATCCGTCGTTAGATACCACAATATTACGAATACACAACACATAGGCATAGGGATGCTATTATCGGGTTTCAAGAAAATTTTCATTATTTTTATTGTATATTCTTAATTATGTTTTCGTTTCAAGAAACAAATACATGCTAGTGCTTGTATTAGCTGCAGCATGTATTTTATATATTAGAAATTGATAAATATTTCCGCCTATTTCTGGATGTTCGAAATTCCTTATTATTGAATATTATAATATAATAAATTCTCATTCGTATAAAACGTTTTATGCCATTATTACGACGATCGCGAGTAGGTACGCTACTTCTGCGCTGACGAAACTGACACAGACGGCGAATCTCAGTGACGCGGACCCCGCAACTATCACAGAGTACTTTTAGTTTTAGCGACTGCGATAGTCTCTTTGCGGCGCGTATCGTGATGTATCGTGGTGGGCGGTGGAAGGGGTGCTCGTTTGATTACGTTACCCGATTCGGGTACGGATTGTTTGCAGTTAAACTAATGCTTTAATATATACTGTGCTAAAGGCATGTGAGGAGGTATACATACTTGTAGAAAAACTTAGGATAAGGCGGCCAACTGAAGATATTTATTTCAAAAATGTGTCGTTTGAGTAACATTCAACAGCCCCTATAAAATATTTACCTTCATAAAGCCTACGTTAGGCTTTGGACTTTCAATGAGATTTTCTGGGACGAGAAGATCTTATTATTGATTTAAATTAAGTAATTCATCAACGAAAATGTTCTTTCGGCTGGCTCATTCTGCCTTGGTAAGCATTCCAGGTACTGGACATTGGCCAAACAGATTTTTTTAATGATATTCCGGTTTATTGTACATTTTCAAACACCTGCATCCATTGTTTTTCTGTACCATTTTTCATATCCCATCATTTCATCTCGTATCATCCCAATCCCTTAGGACATCGTCATTGTGCACTATGCGCTATGGGTGTGCGTGTAGTAATGCAGTAGAGTGCATGCGGGAAGCATCCAACGTTTTGCGGGACTATTTTACAAATTTTTGCAAAGCGGGACTACATCTGGCATTACAGGACTGTCCCGCAGAATGCGGAACGGTTGGCCGCCTTGACTTAGGATGACAGTGATGACACTGACTTAGGGATTAACAAACAAAAATTTATAGATTTGGACAGTAAACATTGCATTATTATGTATATTGATGAAATCAAAAAGTGTCCATCCACCTCTTTTATTCCACACGTGTATATTCTGATTTACGGTAGTAGACAATAAACCTATTAATATATGTATTACTAGTGTTGGGTTCACTCACATTATAAAACAAATCTATTCATATACGTATACAGGGTGTTAGTGAAACGCTCCCGAAAACGAAGACAGACGATAGTAATAATGGTACCTTTGATGATGGGTCAGAAAAAAAATCGCAGAAGAAAAATAAAAATTAAATTAATTTTTAGCATTTTTCACACTGCATCATGTTAGTACAGGTAAATGAAACGATAATTTCATAAAAAATAAATCAAAAACAGATGACGCACGGGTGCCGGCGGGTGCAGAAGGCCGCGCGCTTTATTTTTTATGAAATTATCGTTTCATTTACCTGTACCAACATAATGCAACATGAAAAATGCTAATAAAAAACTGTAAAAAGATAGTTTTTTTCAAGAGGATCGATTGTTTTTCTGACCCATCATCAAAAGTGCCATTAGTACTATCGTTTGTTTTCGATTTCGGGAGCGTATCACTAACACCCTGTATACAAATGGCCACAATAAGAACCGTGTTACGCCACGTGCCCGTATATTCGAACAGGTTAATAAATATCAAACGTGTTTCCCAAAACGATTGTCCTACTTGACTGGTTAATTATTTTGTATCCAGTATTGTTCTATAGAAATTTGGTCTATTGTCTTATTGTTTCCTGTAGTGGTTATAAACATTTACACATTTAAATTGTACTTCCGTTATGCGTGACCATTTTAAGTCAGGGGGTTAAGGTCATGACCGAAATTACTTGGAAACTGATGATAAAAATAGACACGTTATTAATTACCTTCGTTTTCTTTTTACAGAATAACCCACGACGGCCGTACTACTGAGAGCACTATTAGAATAACATTATGTAGCTAGGCTAAAGATTTCCACGTAGTTCGTGTGAACTGCGCAGAATTTATTACCCATTTAGTATGTATTAACTTGTTCCCAACGAAGTATGTTTTGCATGTATCACTGTCGATTGCCAAATGATGTCTTCGCTGAATTGTAAAATTTAATAAATACAATATGTGGTATTTAAGTACAAAACTACGGGACATTTAATGTTGAACGGACGTTTGACATTGATTTCTGTGTAAGGAATCATGTGGTTTTTTTAATTACTTTATTTAAATTTCAAGGTTGGTTTTAATGAACCATCTTCCATTTTGATTGTACTATAAGGGTGTTATGTTAATTTTAAAATAAACTTTAAAAATATGAATTGTTGTTTATTAACTACTGAAACTTTTATTTATCAGTTTTTTTTTTATATAATAGGGGGCAAACGAGCAGACGGGTCACCTGATGGTAAACGACTACCGTCGCCCATGGACACCTGCAACTCAAAAGTCACAAGTGCGTTGCCGGCCTTTGAGATAGGAGTACGCTCTTTTCTTCAAGGTTTGAAGGTCGTATCGGTCCGGAAATACCGCAGGCGACAAAACTATAATTAAAATCATATAAATAGACACAAAACAATCTGGTCTATTAATGATATGACATTTTAATATGATTTATCAAATTCATGACACAGTATAACTTAACTTCCTGATGTAATATTTTATATCTTTTCACAAAATGTAAAAATAATTATAACTAGCAGCGCCCCGCGGTTTCACCCGCGTAAGTCCCGATCCCGTGGGGATATCGGGGTAAAAAGTAGCCTATATGTTAACCCAGGTCTCCAGCTATCTACATACCAAGTTTCATCGCAATCGGTTCAATAGTTTTGGCGTGAAAGAGTAACAAACATCCATCCATCCCTCCATCCAAACTTTCACATTTATAATATTAGTGTCATTATCGATTGTATTTGATTTAAGAATAATTGACATGATTATCTAATTTTAATGATGAAGTTGGTATGCCAAATATTTGAATACAACACTGCATTCAAAAATAACGTTGATTCATGTAGTTGGTTTACGAGTATTACAAATGAAATGTTTGAGCATACATTTAAGATGGGTTGTAAACATTATTTGAGCGGTTTCAACTGATCTAATTAACGGTGAGTCAATTCGTTTCTCAGAGCTATTCGGTCGGCGTGAGCGCCACCGGTCTACATCTCTGTTTAAATTTAGAACGTGAATGACAAAATTCTCTTCTGATAGTCAACAAATTTAGTATTCAAAGAGATTTCAAAGTGTACGTTAAAGTATTTCGCAAGACAATATTAATGATAATGCATAACCAAATTAATCAAACATCACGGCCATCTAAAAATGTGACTATACAAAAGAGTGCAAGTTGTCAAATGTATCTCCACTCGAATTCAAGCAGTTGTGATACATCATGTTCAAGTTCCTCATCAGAGAGTTATGATACTCCACTAAAGAGGTAAGTTTTTTTATCTCTAGCTCAATTAATAGTGATCGTAGTAGAGTGTAAATTGGTTTATTAACACTGAACTACGAAACTAAAATAACATGAACTGATCAATAGTAAAATAACAATTAAATGCCTACGGATATTCGTCAGCAAGTATATATGTATAAAAAAATTTTTATGCTCTATTCATATTAATCACATTTGTTAGTACATATTATTGAAGTCAGCGATACTGTCCGAAGTTAAAATTGTCCTAGATATGTAATCCTCCAATTTCCTTTTTTTCCGAATTTTTATTTTTCCACATTTTTCTTTTTCCTTAATATTACTTATATTTATATGTTCACTTCTTTACGAGTTCTATTTTAATCCACATTCCACTATTTTCCTTACATAAGTACAGTCACACATATATCAATACTAAACATATTTTTACGCAACAGTTTAGTTTTAATGGTAAATTCTTAGGATGCATGTGTTGGCATCCTAACAAGATTAAAAATAAAAGTACTTACGTCGAACTACTATGTTTCTCTTGGTACCCTAAAGGCACCAACAACCCAAAATAATGTATCAAACTGTACATGTTTGGAAAATTCTAGAGTTAGTACAATAAGGAACTATAAAAATTAGTAATTCGGAAAAATAGGAATTCGACAAATTAGTAATTGTGAAATATTAAGTTTTGTATAAAAAGGAACTCGGAATATTAACAATGCTAAAAATGATGAATTGTGATTTTAACCCTGACACCATATTATTATTCAGTCTGATGATTTAAAAGCCTATTGTTACTGTTCGAGATCGACTTTAGTTTTACTTTCCTACATAATATTTTGGCAATGCATAAGAGGATATAGAGGAGGTCATTTGCAACCAAATGACCACCCTTATGCAAAAAACGGATAAGTCTGACTCGCCCACCGAGGGTTCTGTAAGCAAACAAATTTGTATGTCGATAGTACGCCCATCTCGGGAATCAGTTCTCGAATATTTTTTGCCCGTTTTTTTTTTCGAAAGACGAAACTTAACATTCTGCAGTTAAATGCAGTTCTAAAACTATTCTCCCATACATCGATTGCAACTGCAAAATATAAGTTTGTAATCACAAAAAATATTATTTTTATGTGTATAACAACAAATTAACGACTTTCGGATTGTTTCCTATGTCCAAATTTGTTCAAATCTAATCTAATCTAATATCTAATGACCGTATCTTTTGATTGCGTTAACTTAGAAGCTTATTTTTTTACAGCTTCAAGGGACCGCAGACGTAAATATTTGATATTAGTTTCAACTTTTTGCCTCCGTTGGAGGTAAAAAGAGAGTTCTGCGGTAAAGGGTCTTGACAGACAGACAGATATTATAACAAATTAACGACTTTTGGATTTTCCCTTTACTTGTGCTTCTTTCCAAATTTCAGGATTCTAGTCAATGGGAAGTATCCTATGGGTTTTGATTAACCTGCATTTAAGTGTTCAAATTTGGATAAATCTAAGGCTTACATGGCTGTATCTTTTGATTGCGTTGACTTAGAAGCTTGATGTTATTACAGCTTCAAGGGACCATAAGTATTTAATGTTAATTGAAACTTGATGCCACCACGGCCTCCTGAGAAAAAGGGTCTTGACAGACAGACAGACGGACAACAAAGAGACCCTATAAGGGTTCCTTTTTAACCGACTTCAAAAAAGGAAGAGGTTCTCAATTCGACTGTTTTTTTTTATGTTTGTTACCTCAGAACTTTCGACTGGGTGAACTGATTTTGATGATTCTTTTTTTATTTGAAAGCTGGTGCTTCCCGTGTGGTCCCATTTCAATTTGGTCTAGTTCTGACAATGGCATCCATGAGAAAACCATATATAAGTCTTTTATGGAATAGTTTTTTTTGTTGAAGTCGGTTTTTTTTAAAGAATTACATTTATTTTTACTTTAGAGGAACGGAACCCTAAAAAGACTAATGTTTTTAAATCCTTTTTACTGTTATTATCTACTTGCTAACACTTCAGTACATAATAATAAAACATTTTAGACTTAAGCATAATGTTTTAATTAATGTTTTTCTGATAAAAAATCGTGAATAATGGGTTTTTAAGCGTAGCTTTAAGCTTTACAATAACGGAATTCAAAGATATACGTTTTAAGACGGTTAATTTGCCGCCTTTAACATTAAAATCGGTTAATAAATTGTTGCAAATAATCAATATTTATAAACGGTCGAAAAAATCGAAAATTTCAATAATTTTTTTCTGTCAAAAATATGTTCCTGGTTCCTTGAAACTCAGTAAACATGTCTCATTTAAGTCGTGTAACCATTAAGTTACAATTTTTTTATCAAAAATTATTGATAATTTTCCAAGAAAATGCATTTATTTATGGTCTTGAATGTAAAAATCAATCTGAGTCAGTTGCCGCCATAAAAAGTGTCTTTTCCAGGGCTCATTTTATTTTCTTCTTTCTTAAAAAAGACAACTCCCGCATTAGGAATGACTCCTGTGTCGCAAGGGGCTTTACAAACACAAACAGCGGACACAAAGAACACCCAGACTCGGGTGGGAATCGAACCCACGACCTATGAGTCAGGGTCACCAATCACTAAGCCAACAGACCAGTCTCAGTCTCAGTCATTTTGTCTGATGTTACGTCTATTTTACCACCTAGTTTTTGGTGTAACGATTTTTTTTAATTTTTCATAAACAATGTCGTTTTATAAAGTTCGACTTCTGCATATTATAGCGTTTTTTTTGCAAATAACTACATAACAAATCAATATATTGATATTATAACGTAACGTTATATCTTACGTTTAAGGGTTATAATAATGTTTGTGCACCCCGCTCTTAATGAACTTTCGTATCCCGCCGGTAGCTAATTTGCGATGCGGTTTTGATATTTTTTTTTTAATTTGGGGTAGCACGGTGAAATAGCGGGATAGAAACTGGTTTAATACTTTAATGTAGGTACAATTTCTTAGCCATCCGACTACATACAGTAACATACCAGAACTTAATAGTCCTTGAAAGAGACAGTGAGACTAACGAGAACGGGGTGAATGCATTCAATGTCATTTTTCTGGTATTTCAGTAGGTATCGATTAAGACCGTTCTCCATTCTTTACCAAGCTTCTTGTTCCCACAATAATAACCCGTAATATAACGCCTTGAATCACATCTATCAGCAGCGATTTACATTTTATCTATCGCAAACAGCCATTTGGATGATGGTAAATGTAGGTGTAAGTACGCTTAAGTGGCAATGAGCTGGCCGTGTATGCCGATGGACCGATGGCCGTTGGAGCAAACGGGTCTTAGAGTGGAGACCGGGTAGGTAAATGGAAGGTAGGACGCCCCCCAGCCAGATGGACCGACGACCTGAGGAAGGTAGCTGGGAGCGACTGGATGCGGAACGCGAACTGGGTGCTATGGCGCACATTGGGAGAGGCCTATGTCCAGCAGTCGACCAGAATAGGCTAATTGATTGATTGATTGAAATGTAGTACGTACGCATCAATTTTCAGTTCTGTCTGAGTACGAATCTTCATACAAAACATACATGCTAAAAATATAAACATGTCTAATTATGTAAAGATAAACTGTAGCAAATCGTAACACATTTGGGGCACTTACTCATTACGTAAATAGGAGTTCAAAGGGATGGTATTACAGGAATTATGTATAGATATACATGAGTATAACACGTGCACATCTACACGAGTTATAAAATAAATAATGCATTTATATTTCCTAGAAATTAATCGATGGTTTAGAGATTGTTACTAAGTATGTATTTATTTAAAGTTTTGTGAAGGATTTTAGCACTTAGCATTATTCATGAGACTCGTGTAGGTGAAACACTTCTTACAAATAGATTACGTAAAAACGTAGGTACTAAATGTATTGATGTGTGGGTTGCTTGCATGGGCGTGCTCAGAGGAGGCATAGGAGGGCAGTTCTCTGGCTCTTATGTGCTTAGCTACGTACATGACCGAAGTTTATTAAAGTTATTTTTCAGTTATGTTACAACTAACTTTACAATATACTCTAAATATTCCTAATATTTTGGATAGGTGTCTTCATGTAGTCTGTAGCGCCAAATAAGTGCGAGATCCACCTTATTTTTTTTTAGATTTCCTCTCTGAAAGCTGTTTATAATGCTACTCCAATTTTAATGAACCGAAATCGTTATTTATTTTACTCTTTCATTTTTTTTGGTGGGTGTACAATAAAGAGGTAGATTATTATTATTATTCTCTTTATGAAACTTATAAATAACATCTTTAAATATGCACATAACAAAATAAATATTTAAAAATATAAAAAATAGTAGACCATCGTCGACATCGGGTACAGGGACACCGGTGATTAGGGCTCCAAAGACAGGAACCTCCTGACTATACGGGCCGTGTCGAGTAGAACTACCTTCTGCATCAGTCCCTTGATGCAGCCGTCTAACGCGAGCCTCTTGAGGTGTTGATCGACTCTCTTGGCTATCAATCCATGAACAGATATGACTTCCCTCCGGTCATTAGTATTAAGTACTACAGGCAGGAGGCTTGCGCCAGTTCTCTTAAGCCAGAGCGAGCGGAGTGAGTTCGTTGTCCACTGCGACCACATTACAAAGCACCCCACATCAGTATAAAGAAAATTATCTCTAAGGTTTTATATCTGGCGATTGTGTACGGTTTCATGACGACCAAAGTGGGTGGTGCATTTGGAATGCAGTCAGCAGTGTACGGACTCTCCTGTCAAGGGCATCTAATTCGGTCTGGGTCCATCTAAGTATACCAAAGGAATACATTAGAACCGGCACGATCCAACCCATGATCCCTGATAAAATACTGTTTAGTACTTTTTTCAGACTGCCAAAGAAGCGCTCATGCACAGCTCGACTCATTTGAGAATTATGAGATTCAGGTATTCCTGTGACAATGACTTTGAAATACCTAGATACTTGTAGGTTTCAGTGGCAGACAGAAATCCAAGTTTTGTTAAATCGCTACCGGATTTATAGAGTAAGTGTGTTATGTCAGTGGTCAAAAATTGGGGTAATGAACCTGAATCCAATGTTGCTTGGAACTGAAATGCCAAACGAGCATGTGAGCTTCGAAATCATTTAAGCCAAAAGTTATGCAGTGCGTCTGGTCCAGATGCTCTCGAACATACGATTCTGATTACACCGATCTGTTCGCTTTCTGTATTGTCGAATGCCATTTGCCTATGCATAAACTGTCTGTTTTATATATATAAGATGCGCATTGTGACACATGACATGTATTGTTGAGGACTAATGTCAGTCCCCAAGAATGCCTATTTCATATTACCCGATATGCCGCGTATTACCCGATCTTAAGTAGATTAGAACTTACCGATGAAAGTGTCCTAGCCTCAGCAATACGACGCTCGATTCTACCCTGCCAGGCTGGAACAGCATGCTTGGGTTGAGTAGTAGCTGTATTTACAGAAGAATACACTTCAGCTACTGGATATGCTGCGACAGCCGCACGTACAGTAGAGAATAGAGTTTGTATCTCTGTCTGTCTGTCCTCTTTTCTCAGCCCAAGCCTATATGTTGATTTATAACGGACACTAAAGGAACGCTAGAAACGTGAATGGGTTCACTGTCTTTGTTATTATCGAGACAGATTTACTACGTTACCCTTCATAGTTGCGGACTGCACCAAACGGACACGGAACGTTTCTGCTGGCAAAAAAATGATCCGGATCGAGGCGGTAGATTCTATGTGCCACAAACTACGTGTCGACCCAAAAACGGGGCCCTATAGATTCAGGAATGATAACACATCAGTTAATCACCACGCTTTTAGATAGTGGAGTAAGGATTGCTTTTCTCCAAGATAATTGTATGGTGGATAGGGTAGGCTCCAGAAATTATGGTAGGTGTTAGGTTAGTTTAACGACGCGTCGCGGGGAAGCCGTTTCTCGTGGCAATACATCAGGTGGTGAATATTTTTAATCACTGTAAAAAGCGCTCTCGCGCCATCATCACTGGATTAGGTACACAATAGATGGCGTTTGCCACCGGGAGGAATTCGGAAAAATGTATCTATCAGCATCATGTTGGTCCACGATAAATAATATTGAACTTTACTTAATTGACAACGACGCAACGGTCCAGCATTTCAATTTCAGCGTCAGGGTCACGGGTTTGATTCAACACATCGCGTGCCGGCGTTTGTTCGTTCTATGTTTAATTTTATATGTATGTTTCTACAAAAAATCTTTATCAATACAAGTTCATTCGTGTTTAGTTACGTGTACAAGTTAAAACCTATAGGTACAAGCCCTGCTTACTTTGGGTATAAATAGCATTGTTAAAGCGTGCTATCTCCTATTATTTATTCCTTTGGTGTGATAAACTCTTCCAAATACGTATAAATAAACTGAAATAATATTAATGCTCGTAGTGTAAGACGAGCTAGCGGCCCATCTGATGATAAGCAGTAATCATTACGCATGTGAACAAAGTGCTTTTATTAAACTTACTTCAGGAGGAAACAGGTTGCATGTGAGAGAGGTCTTACTTGGTGAGCTATTCCTCTCTACAGATGATCGCAGCCAAAAAAGTAAGGGCTAGTAAATCTAGGCTAGGGCTATACGAGTTAAACTTTAGGTATTGTCGCTATTGTACACCATTTTTTAATTAGAATCCATTTGAGTTCATATATTCCAAGTGTCGCATCAAGTTGTTCTTAGATATGCTCTTCTCCCATTGAAATTGTTAAAAATGAGTAGGATGATTCCAATTTGTGGTAATCTTTAAGTGCGGCCATTGTTCAGTAGAAACGAGGAGAGTATTTTACCCCGACAACGATGTACCATAACACGAAATAATTAGGTACTTAAATCCTTATGTACTTGTTAGTAATATATAGTTGTTATGTTATGTATTTAATGTATTTTGTTCATCTGTGACGTCCGTGTTTTATGCACAAGTCTATATGCGCATTGGCTCCTGCGCTGATTATAAACTGTGGGCCGCTGGTGCATAGCAAGCAGAATGCTGAACTGGAATTCTTGTTAGTGCAATCGGGCTTATGGGATATAATTATTATTACTCGATATTGATACTTTTCTATTCCTTACAAGTTTGTTTACGTTCTCAACTGTTTGTTTATTTGTTCGCTGCTACTGAAATAAGTTATTTTTCTTTCATTCTTTCTTTTTCTTTTTTGGAAAACATTAATTTTCATTTGACACATATATGTGACCATGATGTTCAAAAGGCTAGTAAACTGTATGTTTTATGGGCGTATACGACTATATCGCCTTTCCTTTTATCTCTGGCAACCGTATCCTCAAAAAAAGACACAAACCTTAAGTAGTTTTGACTGTAGTTTTCTGTATATTGGAGCAGTGGCGGATTTACAAATTTGCCGCCAGTAGGTTATTTAAATTTTTCCGCCCCTACCGACATTTTTTTTTAAATTATATTTTAGGGGGCAAACGAGCAGACGGGTCACCTGATGTTAAATGACTACCGCCGCCCATGGGCACCTGCAACTCGAGAGTCACAACGGCGTTGCCGCCCTTTAAAGTGGGAGTAGGAGAAGAGGGGGAGGAGGGGAAGAGAGGGGAGAGGGGAAGGATGGGAATAGAGGAGAGGGAAGGGTTAGGGCCTCCGGGAACCTCACTCACGCGGCGAAATGCAATGCAAGCATTGCTTCACTGCTGGTTTTCTGTAAGGCCGTGGTATCGAGCGGAGTCAAGCCGGCCTATACGTGCCGAAGCATGGCTCTCCCACGTAAATCTCCTCTAGTATGATTCGAAACCCCAGTTCACGATCATATTAATAAGACATTTTTTGGCAATGCAATTGTAAGTATCAGATTTGTGTACTGTCATCCTAATTACACCCATTTATTATCACATTTTTCCGGATAAATATAAATGTTTTTAATTTCTGTAAGACAAAAAAAATACCTCTACCGCCCCTAAAATCTGCCGCCCTAGATTTCAGCGTACTCAGCCTGCTGGTGAATCCGCCACTGTATATGAGATATGTTTTCAGACGGGCATTTCTTTAACAGATAAATCTCAAAGTGAACGATCTCGCCGTTTATTTATCTATTGCGCCATTTTTATTTGTACTACTGTGTAGGTTCAATCGTCTGCTGCGTTTGTCAGTGGCGCGCAACTGGCCCTACTTCAGGAGGACTAAATCAAGACTCAGGCTTCGAGATCGATCGGTTTCTGACACTGGTCTATGCAGCATCGTCGATAATGGTTAGTATGTATAGGTATATTTATTGATCAATAACGTCGTAAATAAAAACAATTAATTATAAATTCGGTGTTGATTTGATTGTTTGAAATAGAAACAATGAAGAGAATATTCTCTCACAGAAAAACGTCTTAAGCTATATATATATATAATGGAAATGTAAATTGTCTGTACATTTCAGAATTTTGTGACAAAAAGAATTGCAAGATACTCAAAAATAATAATTGTACACATTGTTATCATTTTGTAGAAATGTCTGTCTGTCTGTTTGTTTGGACACGCATCACTACTAAATATTTTCACATAAACCTGCAAATACAAGTGAGGTATGTAACAATAACAGACTTTATATTTTTAACCGACGAAAAAACGGAGGAAATTATCAAGTCGACCCGTATTTTTTTTTTATGTATGACCGCGCATAACTTTTTACAGGTTAGTCCGATTTTTTATTGGATAGTCGAAGTCGGTCTCATTGAAATCTCAAATAAATATTTTAACCCTAAGGGTGAAAAAATAGGGGACGAATGATTATTCACCCATTAATTTTCACCTGTGAACCGATTTTGTTGAAACTTAGCACACATACATATGTAGTTCTAATGATACTACTACAACATGACGGAGACCTGTTGATTGTTTTAGCCACAAAAAACTATAAAGTAAAAACTTTTTACCAAAAAATGAAACCGACGAAAGAAGAAAGAAACTGAAAAGTGACAAATTAAACTCGTTAGCCTAACTAAACTTCTACAGTAATGTACATACTTGAATAATTTTGAGTCGGCGCCAAAACTACAAAAACAAAAAATGAAATTCGAAAACACTTCGGCAAATAGACGCGTCACCGTCGTGTCGTCGAGTCACCGCGCGCCACTCGCCACGCCACATCATTTTAATTAATAATTAATTTGCTTGTTTGTATGTTTGGCGCCGAGTCAAAGTTATTTAGGTTAGTTAGTTAGTTATTTAGATAAGTATTTACATTACTGTAGAAGTTTAGTTAGGCTAACGAGTTTATTTTTCACTTTTCAGTTTCTTTCTTCTTTCGTCGGTTTAATTTATTGTTAAAAAGTTTTTGTATTTTTAGTTTTCCGTAGAAATATTATTTACATATATACAAGTAATAATAATTGGATTTATTTTAATTAGGTTAATAATAATTGGATTTATTTTAATGAGGTTCTAAATATAAAAACAACACTTATAATATTACTCTCTTTAAAACTATTCTTAAGGTAGGAAGTGTTGTTGTTTGTTTGAACCTTGTTTGTTTGATTGTCAGTACAAAATTTTACTTACTAAACATGGAAAAATATACACTCTACTGCAATTAATCTCTATATAAATAACTTAGTAAACGTAGAGTATTTTTGAAGTGAAAACTTCTTTAGGCACGTTTGTGCACTTTTGCTATGGGGAAAAAGCACTGAACTCGTGACCGTCATGCTAATAATACATATTTAGATCCAGTAGAGGGCGCTAATCTAAACATTGAGTTCTGTCAGCTCCTTATTAATTAATGTCACCAACCTGCTAATGTTACGTGTTAAGTTCGTCGTATCGTTTAAGGTATTTTTTTTTGTTACTTACTATTCGGTCATATATTTTAAATTTAGTGTTACTTGTTTACGAATTACCATAATTATATTTTTCAACAAATGAAAAGTAGGTTTGTTGTTTTACAGCCAGAAAACCCGGTTTTTAATATTAAAAAAAAACGATAAAGCAAAAGTTTACTAATCTTGGACAAGTATAGTTTGGCAAACCGGTGGCAGTGGCGGCAGTGAACAGAACGTTAGGTAAGGGATATATGTAACTTACTGTACTTTTCAGTGGATATTATAAGCAGACTCTTCCAGTTACAACCCAGAACACCGAGGGCAGATGAAATTGAAATCTGCCTAAATACCATGTAGTGTAAACTAAAACTCTTAACATGAGTGTGTAATCATAGGTCTGTTACGCCTAAGAATTTTCTGTTCTATTTTTGAGAATAGCAGATTGCAATTTCCAATGCGAAAAATAAAGTTATTTTACCAGAAAAAATGTTGTTCGTTTCATCATTATAATAACATTATCATTACAACAAATTTAATTCGTTCATGTATTGTATCAAACTGATAAAAACATCAAATAGCTTCATGGTTATGTGCAAGAGCTGTTATGTTCTGAAGAATGACCTATAAAAAGCGGTTCCAATAAATTCTAAAATATTGAGGCAGTTTATGGTGACAGTATGATATATAGGTACTTCTATTGCTAATATTACCAAAGAAAACGACGCCGCCTGTAAATGTAGCTGAAATTAAAGTAAGTTGCGGTGCCGGACGCGCGATATTGTATTTAAACCTTCTTTTTTTTTTTGTACGTGTGGAAACCCCCTCGGGCCGTCACCCCACCGGGGTTTTCGGCGGGGCGGAGTGTCGGAATCGAACCGACTAAGACCACACGGTGTGCCGTACTGCGCCTTAAGTAGGAGGGATCCGGGAACAGCTTTTATTAAGACATCCGGAACCCTCCTAGCGCCTGCCCGCAAAGCGCGGGCACCACCTTCGGGTAAAAAACCTCTCAATTAGGCGACGTGAAGGCACACGCGGACGCCGCCTCCTCGCAGGGGGCCACTATAGCGGGTGGAGCGGAAAACCCGTCCCGACCACTCGCGGCCACACTCAGGGCGGCATGAGGCGCTGGTAAGCGCGCCTCCGCCGACCGGTTCGCCGGCGGCGAATTAGGTCCGAGTGGAGATCGTCCTCCCGGAAACTTTCCGCCGCTTCCTTCTGCGAGATGACATCCTCACAGAAGGTCGCGACCGCGGTAAAATTCCTGTCGCTACCGGCCATGGAGCGTATGACGGCCGGTAGCGAGAGATCCCCTCCGATGACTGCAGTGAGGGCCCGACCCTGCGTCGCCCAGGCGGAGCAAACCGCCAGCGTGTGCTGAGCCGAGTCCTCACTGCAGTCGCAGTGGTGACAGGCGGGACTCAGTTCCCTCCTAGCGACCGAGTGCAGGTACTTCCCGAAGCAGCCGTGCCCGGAAAGGACCTGCGTCAGTCATATTGTATTTAAACCTAGAATAACCCAAATAATTTTCGTCTTAGTTTTAAGTTAAACGTGTTCGGTTCTTGGTTACCTTACTATACAACAAACAATCGAACAAATAGATCATAATGGCAAACTTTTGCAAAGCCAATCATATTTTGCTCTATCTTGCGTTAACCCCATTAAACTTTTTAAGTAGGTACCTACACCCAAACAGGTTTACTTGTAACATCGTAACACACAGAATTTCGACCTTACACCGTAATTATAAAATATAATAATAATAATTAATATAATACTTTATTTTTTCAAATGTGTTTTTTTTTAACTAGATATCACCTGGGGGTGGAGTTTAGACCACAGCTTATTAACTTTAAATGTTTTGTTTTATTTCAATTATTTACCAGTATAATTTGAACGGTCATTGTATAAATTTTCTGTACCATGACAGGTCAACACATACATAATTATGTACATGTTGTACATATACTATATTTTTATTAAAAAAAGATCAAAGAAAAATCGAGTTGTGACTATTTCCTGTTAATTGCCTATAATCTGGAGGAAATCTATATTCAATACATCTGATTATGTAAGCAAAAGTCTTATGGTCTGATTATGTAAGCAAAAGTCTTACTAAGGTACTTATTAAGGTCAAAGCACGTCATTTGACCTTAATAAGTACCTACCGTACTTATTAAGGTCAAATGACGTGCATATATTGAATAACAAAACGAAATTGCTCTACTCTTACTACTGTAGATACTGTCACCAGTAAGTATGCCGGCGTTATTAATATATAATTCAGTCTTCGCACACGTGCCTATGTAATCTAGGTGGGTAAAAGATATAGGTGAATCCAATATTACGTAAGGAAATAAGGGTCACAAATTGGATTTAACTTTTTTAACACGATTTTATTAGCTTGGCATAGCTTATGTATGTATGTATGTAACGGAATCTTTGAACATGATTTTTCAACCCTTCAAAATGTCGGATTAATTTGAAACTTTATTTAATTCATTTATTAGGTTAGCCAACAATTATTACACTAAACATTACCATTATTAATCTAAACTAATATTATAAAGAGGAAAGATTTGTTGGTTATTTATTTTTTTTTTTGTTTGTTACGATTTAACTCAAAAATTACTCGACTGATTTTAAAAATTCTTTCACCGTTAGAAAGCTACATCTTCACCGAGTAACATAGGCTATATTTATTTACACAAATAATTAGGGATCCCTACTAAAACTTGAATAATGTGACCCAAGGTGAAATTTTTTTAGTCATAAAATGTCTCTCATCGCATGCGCTGCGAAAACCATTGATGATAGAACAAAACAATGTACTACAATATTAAATAACATATCAATATCTATAAAAAATGCAAGGCATATGCCTATCTCCGACGGATAACTCACAATAACTGCTTTTACTATTAAAATTTTAGATTAAAAAGAATGTTTTTTTGCGAAGCTTATTTAACCCATATGGTATTAATTTACATTTAAATAAATATGTTTGTTAGAATGGAAATTTAATATAGAATATTTGTTCCCTAAACTCTATATAGTTTAAACGAATATCTTAGAAGATATCGCAATATAAAAAATATTCGCGCGACAAAATAATTATGCGCGCGACAGTCATTCGGTCCGGCCGTCGCGTCGCAATGTAGGTACGTGGGGATTCTGGCCTCCGGGAAATTCAAATTCAAAATATTAATTGCACCATAATGTTTACAAGTACAAGGTCTTATTGCATATTTAATAGTAAGAGATACCTATAGTAATCCTTACTTTAATATAATCTAAACTAATCACTACATATTATAAAACAAAGTCCCCCGCCGCGTCTGTCTGTCTGTTCGCGATAAACTGAAAAACTACTGAACGGATTTTCATGCGGTTTCCACTAATAGATAGAGTGATTCATGAGGAAGGTTTAGGTATATAATTTATACCCGTGCGAAGCCGGGGCGGATTGCTATATAATATAAAGCAAGCATGTGTGAGTGTAACAATCAATGCACTTACAGGCTAACACTACATGCACAATAAATTACGGTAGGTATACATATATGTTCTCAAAAATAGTAAAATAAATCCAAAAATATAATACAACAATAAATAACAACAACAACTCATTAAACGTAAATTAAATTAATTCATAATAGGCATTGAAATGAGATAGGTATTATTAGAAATTTACATGTGCAAGTTGTTTGACAACAGTTTTGTAAAGTTTGCCGATACTGTCAAGGTGTAAATCGATCAAATCACTACAACTGTTAAGAATTTTGCAAGATCTAGGTATGATCGAGTTAGAACCTAGACCTAGACTGTTCTTCTCAATGGTGGGCATAATGGTGTTACACTATTCCGAGGATATCTAGAGGGAACACGGAACCTTATGAGACTCAGCAAATCTGGGGCATTAATCTTGTTTCTAACAAATTAAAACAAAAACAATGCGTCAGCTACAGCTCTGCTTGTCGGCAGTGTGTGCATCTTTAAGTGTTGCAATCGGCTGCTGTACGTAGTTAAAAGTTTATCTTTACCTGTAAATGTCGTCTGGTGCCAAAAAAAAACGTTTTTGTACGCATTCTATACCTACGTAATATGTGTGCCGCGTAGTGAGGTCTCCATACAACACTACAGTATTCTAATATCCTCCTCACGAGACTATTGTATAACATAATTTTTGTGTTACTTTTAAAGCCTTTGGTGTTTCTCATCACGGAGCCCAACATTCTATTTGCTCTTTTAACTATATGTTCCATGTGAAGTATAAATGTGAGTTTATTATCAAAAATTACTTCCAAATCGTTAATAGAATTTACTTTGCTTTAGATTATTTATAAAATATTATGAGTTAATAAAGTGTGCTTTCCTAGTATGTTTCAGATAGTAATATTTATCTGTGTTTAGCTGTATTTTGTTATATTTACACCATTGGATAACTCAGCTTAGATCGTCTTGGAACGCGGTATCGTTTGGGGAATGTATTCTTCTAGCGAACTTTAAATCATCGGCGTAAAAATAACATTCAGAAAATTGAAAACATTGGCCAAGGTCATTAATAAAGATGTTAAAAAGTATAGGGGCTAGATGAGATCCTTGAGGCGCCAGAGGTAATGCCATGAGTCGTGGATTGGAAGCCGTTCACTACAACAAAAAATCTCTGTCTGTCAAATATGATTTCATACATTTTAGCAGTGATCCTGTGACACCATATTCTGATAATTCGTACAATAGTATTTTATGCGAGATTTTGTCGAAAGCCTTGCTAAAGTCCGTGTATATAACGTCGAACTGTTTATTAGCGTCAATTACTTGCACCAATCATTCTGTGAAGGTTGGTACGTTAGTGGCTCTAGACATCGATGCAACAAACCCGTGTTGTCACACCATACATTAAAAAATCTTAGCAAAGGTTGAGAGTTGGAAATCAATTCTTTTAATTATGTATTTACACGGAGCTGACTGACTCAGCCTGTGACTACGGCCAGTGCAACCTGGTCGAAACGTCAGGCAATTCAGAGGTATGTAACACATTTTCGTGATCGCGTTAATTCCCGTATGACTACATAATTATTTCATGGAACGCGAAAGGTTAAAAGTTAGTATAATCAATTCTTTGTCATTCGATTTATAAATTGACACGACTTTAGCTTTTTTCCATTCACGTGGGAATACTCCTGTGGATAATGATGTATTATAAATACATTGTAGCGGGTAAGTTAAGGCTGTTGCACAAGCAGATATGAGAACCGATGGAATACCATTAGGACCTGTGCCTTTTCAAATATTAATGTTTTGCAGTTTAAAGACGACGTTGTCGTAGTCGAATGTAGGACTGTTTCATTTTCTACTTTTTAGTTTGGTTTTCTATTAAAGCATATTTGTTAGTTTTTTTAAACTATTATTTATTATACTATAACTTAGGATGTGAACCAAATGACTTGCCTGAAGTTTGTATGATGTACTCGGGACTTGTAAACACTCATTACACCGGTGTTGTCACTTACATACCTGCCAGTTCTGCTCTTTCTATCCCCTTAAGGGTCAACTCAGACCGAGTGGAAAAATGCGTTTTAGTGATCCTACTTACAGTAAAGCCTTCAGCCTATAGTGCAATGCCAACACAACCCCAGTGAAGTTTTAGTGGCCTTACTTAGAGCAAAGCCCTTAGCCTATTGTGCGAAGCCAACACTACCCCCATGGAGTTTAATGACTACTTATAGCAAAGCCCTTAGCCTATAGTGCAATGCAAACTCAACTCCTATGGAGTTTTAGTGACCCTACTTACAGCAAAGCCTTTAGCCGATAGTATGTGTAAATAATCATTGGGCATATATAATATAATCAAAGCTCTACCCTAATGGAGTTTAGTGACTCTACTTACAGCAAAGCCTATAGTGCTGTCAGACCACGTTCATAAGGATACATGTACTTCAGGTAGACCACAACGGGACCAGTCAGGTGACTCAAATTAAATAGGAAGTCTGTTGTCCCCAATCTTAAAACTTATAAGATATTAATTTCCAGTACTTATATATAAAGTTTTTTTTTATGAGATCGTTTGCCCTTAAACGAGCAGACGGGTCACCTGATGGTAAGTGACCGGTACCGCCGCCCTTGGGCATCTGCAACTCTACAGTCATAAGTGCGTTGCCGGCCTTTAAGGTGAGAGTAGGGGAAGGGAGGGAAGAGGGGAGAGCGGGGATTAGAGGGGGAAGATGGGGAGAGGGAAGGGTTAGGGCCTTCAGTAACCTCACTCGCTAGGTGAAATGCAAGCATTGCTTCACTGCCGGTTTTCTGTGAGGCCGTGGTATCACTCCGGTCGAGCCGGCCCATACGTGGCGAAGCATGGCTCTCCCACGACAAAACGGCATTAGTCCCACTAATATTATAAATGTGAATGTGAAAGTTTGGATGGATGGATGGATGTTTGTTACTCTTTCACGCAAAAACCACTGAACCAATTGCGATGAAATTTGGTACGTAGATAGCTGGAGACCTGGATTAACGCATAGGCTGCTTTTTATCCTGATGTTCCCACGGGATCGGGACTTATGCGGATGAAACCGCGGGGCGCTGCTAGTAAGAAATAAACTCAAAAATAAATATGATAAATATAAACAAGTATATGTATTTAGGTCAGTGTTGTCTGTGAGTCATTTCTGTAGTACATAGTACCAGCTTACTTCGAGTGTAATTTGTTATTGTTGGTCTTGCCTCGGCTTTGACCGCTTTAGCGTCATGTTGAATTGCTTGTCCTACATAACCCTTAGAAGGCCACATTGCGATTTTGTTACGTTTCTCTCGGGTCACCTTTTATCATAGAACTAGCAACCCGCCCCGGCTTCGCACGGGTACAAATTATATACCAATTCCTCATGAATCACTCGGTCTATTAGTGAAAACCGCATGAAAATCCGTTCAGTAGTTTTTCAGTTTATCGCGAACAGACAGACAGACAGACGCGGCGGGGGACTTTGTTTTATAATATATAATGATGACTTATAGGTACTATGAAGATGGAGATATATGTAAGAATCTTTCTTCATTTCTTTAGGCATCTATAGATTTTTATAGGTCTGTTATAGATGTTTTATACTAAACATAGGAAGTTAGATCTATATCTATATTCATGTAACTGTATATTATCTGCTCATACTTCTGAATTCATTTCTATTCTTGACATAAAATCTTAAGAATGCTTAAAAAATCATTACTCCAATCCCTTTAAGAAGTATATGGGTGCCAGTTATAGGAGTATCACTAATAATACTCTTTATAACTGGCATAGGCATATGCCAGTTAAAGATAATATCTGAATCATCATCGCTCCTTGTGTGAAGTGTTTGGGAGAGGAAAGGCATCTCCCAAACACTCCACACGAGGAGCGATGATTAACCAGCGGACGTCCTATGCTTCAAGGTAGGCATCCTTGGACCGTATATTGTTATTCATATAAATTATAATATTATCTCTTATCTAGACTAATATTAATAAACATTTATTTGCTTTATCTCTGAGTCACCCTAATGTTGACTGATAGGAAAATATTATCCATTGTAAAGTAAGTTTATATAACAGCAAATTCTTCATTTCTAATTTTTCCCATGATTTTATTACAGTACTCAAGTGTTACTCGTACTTCGTACTGTTATATGGAACTTCTTGAGTTAAAAAATACTTTTGAATCGCGGTATAAGAACCATATGAACGTATCTACAAAAAGGTCAAAAATAGTTTTTTTTTTTTGATAATACGGGTCACAAGGTGCTCCTTTATGAAATGCCAAAACGATGTAATTGTAAATGCAATTTTTCACAAATTCTAAAATAACAAAATAGCTAAGGAACCACAAGGAACTAGGTAAATTGTCGGAGTATTTTTGCTCTCCTGTAAAATTAAGAAAATGTAGATACGTTCATCTGGTTCTTATACCGCGAAATGATACCGTGGTTTATTCCACAAAGACTTACAAAATAGTGTACGCGACGAGGTTAGAGAAGTGAATGATTCTGATGCTCTGCTCGCGATAACTACCTCACTCGGCTAATCTTAATGGCTTTGGGCTTCAAGATGTGCAGAATACACTTCTCGTGTTTCTAATGTTTTATTTTTAACTCCAATACAAAGCGAGGGTATAACAGTACGCTTAAAATACTTACTAACGTAAAACCCTTCATTATAGAACATGTCATGTTTTAAAAGAAATTGCATTTTGGAATTTTATTACCATTCGCAAATTGACAGCTAACTTGTAGAGTATTTACAGTTGGTTATTTTGTTAATTGATCAACTATTAGATATGGAAACATGTAACTGTTAGATACTGAAACAGCAAAATGTAAAGGCATCGAAAAAAAAACAAAGGTTTCTGCAGTGGGTCTAAGACAATATGCCTGTTCTAAGGTTAGCTGACTTCTCCTACCTGTGAAGTACGTGCCTGTCAAATACCTGTTTTTTGGTTTAAAAAGTCAAAAGAATATCCAAATAAAACAGAATATCTCAACCTTATGTCTGTAATTATTATTATTTTTTTTTATTGCAAAAACCACGATCTTTTAAATACGAGTAAACTTGCGAGAGCCCTTAGACCTCCTTAATCAGGTCAGTATAATTTTAATTTCAGGTCTCTAGTACAAAACAAATATTTCAATACAAACTTGCCCTTAGATCCCCTAAATTAATCCCTGTCGCAAAATCCGTTCTCAGTTGACGTCTCCTACTTATAAACTACCTCCATTCCAAATTTAGTTTTACAGAATTCGTGGTTAGTCAGTAGATGAGTGAGTAAGTATCCTTTGGTTTTTATACATATGTAACATACCTAGATTTATGTGTAAATTACATGATACCTGTCTAGTGTCTACCTCACTTTCCTGTGATTATAAAACACGATGTCTGTCTACCTCACTTTCCCGTGATTATAAAACACGATGTTTAAAATATCTTATTTTTACATTCTTTCTTTCTGTTTTTTTTCAATAAGAAGTATCAATCAGTTTTATTTCTCATTACATACACATGATACACGCGTACAAAAATAATCTATTTTCTATTTCTTACACAAACATTATCCACATTATACAAACAATTACTAGATACTATGTCTCTTACGGTTACCGCAGGATGTGTGTTGTGTAGGTAGGCGGTTCCTCGAAGTACAACATTTGCCAAAACTAATTTAGTCCGAAACATCTATCTTTCTACATGGTACCATATGTCTGTCACTACGCAGATCCAGAACGGGTGTACCTGGACATACCGGCGGCACCTCATCGGCGCTCGCTACAGGCATTTGGCAAGGAATCAACTCAACCGCCCAAACTTTATATCACGTGAGTGGCCGTAGTGTTTGACCGGTTCCCGAATTTGTGTGATTTGTGAGTTTCTAATCAGTAGTCTTTAAAAATTTTGCCAACCCAGTCATAAATCAAATTTCATCGTGTTCACTGCTAAGAATATTAAACTGAATAGCTTCGCACGTGTACGATTTGTTTAACACGACTTTCCTTGCAGTAGACATTGGCGATTTACTACAGCGCTCGATGATAAAGGTGCCTTTTGCATCAATTTGATGTATCCTTTGCATTAACGCATTAAATTGTGCATCTCCTGTATCTATGCAGCCCGCCGCAGCGCAGCAGCCGCGGTATCTCATTAATATTTCGTGAGCCCATATTAACCAATGTACCATCATGGTACAAGGATGCATTGGAGCGTAGGTATTGGGTGGTCTTTTGGCCCTACCTCGCGCTAAAGGAGTCTGGAAGTCGTTTTGCGTACTCCAAAATCCAGGGAGTTTGCAAGACGGGAAAATGTATTTTTTTTCTTCCCTTTCTGCTGTGTCTAGCTAATGTCATTACTACATACCTGGGTATACTCATCTTGCTCATTTTTTACCCACGTCACTATCATAATAAATCACTACTGCTCAAAAACGCGCTAATATTTGGGCCTGTAAGTCGGATTTGAAATTTAGAAAAAATCTTTTTGCATCCCAAAGTAAGTATTTAATCCAATTCTGTTATTTATTATGCGGGCATTTTCATAAAAATCTGGGACATTCCATCAAGATAATTAGTATTAAATACCCACAGTTTCATTATTGTTAGCCCTCTCTCTTACGAAATATTAGCTTTATCTTATCGGTCAATTTTCAAATACAATTTGTTAGTTTCAAAACACGATTTCTGTAATAAATTCACAAATTTTCCAAAAATTGTTAGCGCTTTAAGACATTCACAGGCTTCTACTACACGATCCTAAAATGTAACCACTCTTTCCTACAACACCCTATACAATATATTCTTTTTACAATAAAGTACTTATTCTTTGCTACGATTTCTATTAAATCATATTAGCTAAGACTAGATAAGAGTGTCTCATCATACAAAGCGTGCCAAGTAAGTGTACAGTGCGAGTCGATACGTATTTACTTGCGTTAATGTTAACTATAAAGTACCATTTAATAATTTATACGTTAACTATTGTTTGTATAGAATTAAAAGATTACCATTTACCATACATACAAAGAGAAATACGTAAAAAAACCTCGCAGCGGCAACTGTTAACAAGTCTACCAACAAGTGAATTGTCTCAATGGTTTGACTCTCAATGAGTAAGCAACTGGGTGCCGGAGTTTTGATCGGCTTAGAACTTAGAAATGATCTGCTAGCTAATCAATGCTAATTGTTTCTGTCCATACCAAGTTTTCTGGAAGAGCTCACTTTATTGATAAGATCGATTGTACTGTTTTGTTTATAAATATATTTGTTTCTGTATTTTTGTGTGCAATTTTATTTTTATTGAATAAGATGATGTAGTGAAAAAAAATATTTATAAAAGTTTGAAAATAGGTTTTTGGAAGGGAAAGGGTAAAGGGTACTGATGGGGCCCCGAGACGTGCTTTGTCTAGGGGCCCCGACATAGATAATCCGGTCCTTTCTACTAAGTCTAGCGTACGACAGCAACCTCCGTAGTCCGGTGCGTACCATGTTCGATGATATATTAGCAGAAATATGTAGGTACACGAGTATTTATAGTTTTCCCTCTACTTATTATATCACCTCGACCTTTCTCGCAATGTTAACCTGAAGGCCTTGTAATTCCAGTTTGTTGTCTTTATTGTGAAACAAAAATATGCAAAGCCCTTTGTTTACTTATCAGCACCAATTATATACATACGTTAAAGAAGTTGCATTCTCGTCACGCTTCGGATGAACTCCGGTTATCTGCAAAGTTATGTCGATCGATGTATGATTCTAAAAATGTGTTTAAAGGGAATTTAAAGTAAACTTGAGGCCAAACATTTACGTAATTCCTTTATAAGAATAGAGAAGATACAAAACATGTAGGTAATATTTATAACAATTTGGTAAATTTTGTCATTGAAATGTTATAAAAACATGAAAGAGGTGTTACTGTAACATTTTTATTTAAATTAATATTGATTTTTTACAATAATTACCATCTGAAATAACGTGAAAACGGGACGTGTTTATAGTTTGTGAAAGCAAACATTATTTTGTTGCGAATAGGTATTATTAATATTCCCTAATAATATTATAATTATTGATAAAAACAAACAAAAGAGAAGTATAATACATAAAAATAAATCTTCAAGCGGAGCTTCTTATTATAATTTTCAGGATAATTAAAAAAAAAAAAATTGTCTGTACTAAATTGATAAAGTCAAACAAAATATTATTCGTGTAATCGTGTACGATTTCTTTATTTAAATAACTCTGTAGTCATCTATATTTTGTGGTAGTGGTAAAGATATACATGGTACAAAGTTAAAGCAATCCACATTATCAAAGCTCGTTCAAACAAGATTGGAGCCTATTAAACTTATACCGTACCGATCAAATAAGTCATCGGGTCTATTTTCTTTATAAATACATACGATGACGACAGGCTATAGGTTTCAATCGCCAAATTTTATTCAACGAAAATATTTCATTGGCAAATTAGGCTTACATCTGTTATGACAATTTTGCATATTTCTGTTTAATAGTAATTCACTCTGGGCAGACCGAAAGTCAGAAAAGCTTATCATATTATTTGCTCTATTGCAAACTAAATTGTAATGATTAATTATATTATCAGACATATTTGTAGCATTGTCGTATAAACACCAAATTGTTTAAAAATTATGCTAACGTAAATAATTATGTCTAAGTATTTTGTAGTTGTCGATTGCTACAGAAAAACAGAGAACCTTACTACAAAACCCTCTTTTACTCTTTCTAACGTTGGAAAAAGAGTGCGAATTGAGTGAGATTATTACATTTCAAGGGTTAATATCCACAACAGCACTTACATAAAAAAATTAAGTTGACTTCGTTCGCGTGGAAATTTTTGTGTTATCCCACGGGAACCGTACATTTTTCCGGTAAAAAAAGTAGCCGATATTTCAGACTATAATCTATCTCTGTACCAGATCCGTTAAGCCGTTTTTTCGTGAAAAAGTGACAAACATGTATCCATCCTCACAAACCGCATTTATAATATTAGTAAGGTTTAAATAATTTCATTAGACAGGTTTTCATTTAATTTATTACCACATGAAGTATTATTTATATAATCATGTTAACGGAAATTAACGCGATCACATAATAGCTATTATTTACCTCTGTAGGCAGTTAGTGACGTTTCGACCAGGTTGCACAGACCGTGGTCACATGCTGACTCAAAAAACAGTAGTATTTACCTAATATTCTAAACTATAAACATTTATCATTTATTTACGAGCCATGTAAGAATATGTGTTCATTTATAATAAAGATTATGGAGTGATGGATAGTCTCTTTTGTCGAAATATATTACTGGCACGCTGCCGACACGCTAGTGTCGAAATTTCATTTACTACGATTGGATATCAGTAAAAATGTATTTGCTTTTTGTTGTGTTAAGTTTTTTTTTTAATTTACTTGATTCGGTTACCTTCCGCTATAGTTTTATATTTACACGTAAACATTTTTTATTTTCATCACGGATTGTAAGTACCTAGGAAGCATTTAAGTATGTTTCTAATTACTCTTTAAAATATATCATACCTACTGAAATAGTGGATTTAGATCAACATTATACCACATATGGCCAAAAACTGCAATGCAATCAATCAAACAACATCCAAACATTTTATGCAATCAGTTGTCTTGACGGAGGCGAACGTTTAAGGTTTTTCACCGTACCGCACAAAAAGAATACTTACGTTGTATCGCTTACATTGCGTAGCGTAAAATCAAACAAATGACTGTAAATCCTTAATCCCGCGTTTATATTTTGAACTGACTTTTGCATTGTGATAAATATCGACATTATAGACGTTTTAATAAGTTTTTCGCGACGCCGAAACTTACACAGTGGATACACACACGTTGACGCGCTCTTTGAGATGATTGGTTAGCCGTAGAATCCGTACATTCGTTACGTTCACACGAGCGCGCGACTTGAACAAAATACGTGTGTTCTTGGCCTTAAGACACTGAAAATTTAACAATAACAATTTTAATTGTAGGTCACTAATTGTTTAGATCTTTGACATCGAATCCAAGATAAAGCTTATGATACTAGTTTCGAGTGTTAGTATACCTTGTTAAAAACATAGTTTATTAATATTTTTTTTTTAAACTCCACTATAAAGGTACTTAGTGTCTAAACTATTCTAAGCTGTTATTTTAAACTAACCGTGCTCCTAGAGTACCTATTAACCGCGTTTACTATCACTGGTCCAGTTCCATGATGCGCAATGTAATGTTATTTATTCCTTTAAATTCTTTCTCAATGTATTAGACGTGTAACTCGGGACTTAATCGCGATAATATATATAAGGTACAATACCTTTTTGGTTACCCGTGGCGTCGATTCTATCGAATTGCACCGATTGTGGTCAAGGGTGGACTGGTGAGGGCTTTTTATTCGTACCGTCGGTAATTCGACACACTACACTTACGACGTCCGTTGAATGTTGTTGAGTGTGTACGCGGTGACGATAGCATATTTGCTGATGACGGGATTCCAATCGGCACCCATCTTATCAATATACTAGCTATTTTAAGCAAAAAGGATTTTACTAATCGGTGGGTAGAACCCGAGTTTAGCAATAATGATTATAGGTGCGCGATTGAGACACTCGTTTGCAAACAGTACCTGAGTATATTTTAGTCTAAAGTAAAACAGGCTGTTCTTTTACCTACCTCATTACCTTGAATCATTATTATTTGACAAAAATTTGTGAATAATTATTATTATAACAAGCAAGGACTTTTAGAAAGACCCTGGGTTACTCTAGACTTCGTAACTTTTGTTTCTAAAAGAACTGTTGTTATTTTTAATAACCAAAACTTTAACATTGTAAAGTGGAAGACAGTAACGTTATGCCTCCTAAAGGGTTATAACAATTTCGCGTAAAAACTTGTGGCGTCTAGGTATAACTAACTAGGGTTGCCAACCCTTCTATAATAAACCTACATATTTTTGGGCTTGCGTATCGTGGAGGTACTGCTGGAGGTATTTACGGTATAATTATTTAAGTGGATGAATGTTTGCAAATTTAAAAAGTAACAATGTACCCTAACGTGTGTATCTGTCTGTAGTATCATAGCTCCTAAGCTGGTGGACCGATTTGATTTAGATTATTTTTGTTTGAAAGGTGACTTGGTCAAAAGCCGTGTAAGCCGTTCGAAGATCATCAGCTCTTTTGTAATCCTTAAATCGATTTCTGAGTTTAGTTTGTTTTAGATTACTTGTTCATTCACAGAACATTTTAAATATTTCAATTCTTTTCTGCATTGGCGCCACTACATTTTATTAAATTAAATGTAGACAACCCTACTGACAGCTGAACAATTTTCAGTCATTTCACGGGCCCATATAGGTAGTTGTTTATTTAAAACACGTAATATCGCGGGGTACGAAGTAAAATTTTAGCGACTAACAAGATAATGGAAAAGATGTTTAGCTGTTTTCTAATGACACCTGTCAGGGTAAATTTTTAGGGTTCCTTACATGGAAACTCAAAGATTCAAGAGCTAGAGTTAGTGAGTCTTAGTGACTAATGTATCTAACTTTTCTTTCCTCACTCACAGCCTTCTTTAAGGAAGAGGAAGAAAGCTGAACTTCCGTAAGTACATGAATATTCGGACATGCTCTTTTTGTCAATATTCGATGCTATTTTTATTGAACTGGTTTCTTCAAAATGTATCGATAGTACTAGCACAGAAGGCGTTGTTGGAAACTTTTATTTATTACCGGTCACAACAAATTTAAATCCAGAAATTAAAGACATTTTCTTTAATTAAATTAAATTGTCTACATGTACAAGTACAGTAATGTATAAATAAAAACAAAACAATTTTTCAAAGAATGAGTAGCGTATATCGCCAAATTGTAATATCTCAACAATTTTTCGACTCATTGCCGCTCGAAATAAAAACTGCAAAACACACTCGAGATTAATGAATCCAGTCTCATAAAGATACAAATCCGTGTCACATAAAGATACTTGAAGATCTCGGAAGCTAAGAATGCTAGTTTAGTAAAATAAAAAAATACGACTCAACATCGTATAGAAACTTGGTGTACAGCATGTCAAACCCCGAACTTTGAGCCATAATTATATTATTATTACCATTACGTCAATAATTATATTATTATAAAAACCTCTTTAGAATTTTAAACGGGTATAAACAATACTTACATTATAATTTTAATATTAAAATATTTACTTACCTCCAAGAGACACCTTGACGGCAAATAATAGTGGTAAGGTAATTCTTGTTTGCCGTCAAGGTGCCACTAAAACGGCTGCCATAACATGACGTTCCGAAAGTACACTTTACATTGATTGCTGTCTCTTCTCTTCGCAAATCTCTTACGAATAGTCAAGAGTAAGATAGAGCACATACAAGCTTTTATCCAAGACTTGTGTAATGTAACCGGTGCACTTGTAATATTTCACTAGGAACTTCCTGTATTAGTTCAGTAACCTACTTAGATTCTTTCCTTGGAATTATTTAATAGATACACCTGACTACGTAAATTGCAAGGATGTAGGTATGTATATATGTTATGTCTAATGTGAAGTTAAGATATGAAACATATGTATTATAACAAAACAGAAAACATGTTATTCACATTGACCTAATTCATAGACTCTTGCACACACTCGCGCGACGCATTCACTCACACAGGCTGCCACGCACACACTCACGTACACGCACACATACACATAGACAATCTGTCAACATCGGCGAATACGTTCGAAGACGCTGGTTTTTATCTGATACAGCGTCTAGCCGACTCCTCGGGACTGAAGGAAGATAACCTTAGTAAAAGTCATGCAAATGGGCTGGTGCTAGAGTGAAGGGCAGTCCGTCAGCAGATTATTTAGGGGATTGAAAAAAATGGGGTCACCAGAAATAATGGCCACTCCGGAGCTGTGGCTAATGAGCCTCTCTTGGTAATAGGCCCGACAACAGATACACCCTATGGTTTTGCTCGGTTCAACTCCGATTTAATCACTTCGTAAGTTTCGGGTACAAGGTCGGACTTAAAAGCATAATAGCTAAATTAACCTGAAGTTCTACTAAGCATATTTCGACGTGTCGCCGCGTCGTCGGTCATCAAATAACTTAAAACTAACAACATGGCAGCCAGCGAGTTCAGTTAATTAATCACGAGTGACTCTCTGAAAGCCTTCATAATAATATCAATAAACGTCTCAAACATCTATACGTGGTGATGATAATATTATGTTCACAGATGTAATATTAAGCGTGATATAAATTAATATATGATCATTCTTTTCACATTACGTTAAAATTGGACCAACCACCACCACCCTAATTTTTTTAATGAAATAAAATTGTATTTAAGTAATGGAATTCATCATCATCACCATTGTGTAAGGCATTTAGTAATCATAATCATACTGGTTTAGTTTAGTTTTATATTCTTTATTTATTCATCCATGTGTACATACAAAGCATCTAGGCGCACGGGAGTGCGTGGGTGATCAAAGATTCTACTGTGTGAATTTGGATGGTGATGACAGAATAACTCTATATCTAAATCATTCATAAAATGTACATTATAACATGGTTAAACTGGACGCTAAATTGTGATTTGTTGTCTTTTTTAGTGACAAGGAACTTGATCTTACATTCACACTTATGTTTTTCATCTGATGGTACAATTTATTTCTGACATTACTTTATTTTTTGATTTTGCAAACCTTTGCAAAATCAAAATAAATAACGATTTTGCTCATTGGGACTTCCCAATGAGCAAAATTGTTACGACATGCGACAGTTTAAATTACAAATGGTGCAATCAGAGTTTGTAAGACATTACTTTCTTTATCATCTTCTTCTGGTTGTGCTCTTTCCTTTTAGATAATAAAACAGCTATTTATGTTACGAAACATTAATTATTAACATTATTTTAACTACACACTATTTACGAAACAAATTTAAAACAAAATTAATTTGAGAACAATAAACTTTATCAAATCTTTGCCATTTTCCTACGCCTGATAACAAAGTGCCATTTGTGTCAACATTCTCTACGGCTTAGTTTTGCCACAACATTACATACAGAAATTTTGTACTGCGAATATAAATGGTCATAATTTGATTTGTCCTATTTGGAAGTCGTTCACGTTACATTCCGCTTATTTAAGTAAAGCGGCAACTGACAAGAACATTAAAAAAAGCAAAGTTACCATTCTAAACTTCGGAACAGACACAGTGTATACTTCGGCCGAAAACCCCACAAAAGTTAATACGGCCCGACCTGGGAATCGATTACTCTGACCATTAAGTACTGTTTAACTGTACATTAATTGCTTATGTTGCACTTACAAACCACTCACACACACACAAACACAATGACTGCGTAAGGCCTCCTTAATTCGTATTTTCATTGCTATTTCTATCATTTGATTAACTTCATAAAACCGCAGTTATGTGTCTGTACAACACTACGGTGTTTTAAACACCCAGATAATACGTACCTATGTCAAGGAAAAAAAAGGATTTAAAGATACCATTTAATCTTATTTTATCACGATCGCCATTACGCATGCTAATGCGTGTTAAACGACAATGGGGTGGACTCCCGTGTTCATATACAAATTTGAAACTAAATTTTTGTTTACAATAGTATTTTAAACTAACGCCTCAGCATTCATTCAAATATTTGTACAAATGAATCTACGTGAATATGTGATATTGCAGGTAATTACACCGCATTGCAAAAATATAATATTTGCGAAAGGAAATCAAATTTTCCGCCATATCTTCTATCATACATATGATTGCAATCAATATTCTGCGCAATGCACCACTGCGCATGTTTCCCTAGCACCGATAGCTTCACCCTAATTTCAAACAATAATTTCATGGCAAGAAGGTTGATTATCCTTTGATTGTTTTATTGTGCCCAGATGACAGCTCTCCGGCATTGTAAGTGGACAGTGTGCACTAGGTATATCCAAAGAATGGACTAAATATGTATTAATAGCTATCAGTGTTATTAAAAAGCGGTATTTGTTCAGAAAGTCGTCGTATACATAACACGAATTTGTGTCTCAGTGATTCGGTTTAGTGACTCGGCTTAGTGTAATTATGAAATAATCATTATATTGGAATGTTTCATCAAATCAAATTGTGTTTATTTATGGGGTTTGACAGCTATAAAACAGTTTATCTAATTAATCAATGTGCGTTTATCGGTAATGTTGGTTGTATGGATCTGATTTTAATATTAATTCTAATATAGCCCATAGTAACGTAGGGCCGAGGTACAACGTGTAAATTTTATACTGATTTTTAATAGGAGCTCTTGTAGTATGTAAAAGTACTGTTGTATCAAGATTGTATGAAACACTCTCTAAAAATGTCATATTATAATTGCAATATAAAAGTACTTTATAAAAAAGAATGTTAAACTCTTTGATAATCTCTAAAAAAATTTGAAATAAAATTGCAATATAAAATTATAATACAATTTTTGAAATAAGTAATATGTTGACGATTTAATTATCTCAAACAATGTTATATTATAATAGCAATATTAAATAATAATAACATATTTACTTTACGATTTAAACGGTGTAAAAAATGCCACATTATAATTGACATATTATAATATGATATAGGTAACATTCATTTAAAAAAAATAATATGTTTATGATTTCAATGCGCAGTTATTACGCGAGATATTATCTAACTTGCTCATAGTAACACGATGAGTGATAAATAAAATTTAATAAATCTTAAATTTCTAACATTAACGTTTACGCTAGCAAAACAATTATTTTATAGGCAATTCATAATTAAGAAAAAAGACAAAACTCTTACCTATGCTTATAGGCCAGTCAACATAATAGGATTGTCAATATTTAATGCCAAAAAACTACCCACAATTTTTTTAATCTAGGCATTGATAGCAAATATCAACAGATAAGACAGAAATTTTTAAATAAAGAAGTTTTTAAAAAAAATGATTAAAAAAACATCACAGATTATGCCATTGTATGTTACATACATTAACACACATTAACTAGCATGCATACGTATATATTATATAACATAGGTATGATATTGAAATGAATGTTAAATTGAATGTGTCGTGCCATTGCATTTAATCCAATGAAATTGTAAGTCATCGCATCGTAGACTGTAAACAGTAACCATTCTTGTGTCTTCCGTTATCAATAGTTATAAAAGTGAAGGCTTCATGGACATATTTTATGGAATAACGGTAAAACAGAATCGTGTCTAAGGGAATAAATATCAAGCATGACTGATTTTTAATGTTATTGAAAGCCGGTAATAACAGTTATCTATTGTTTTATTTTCATAACCATAATTAATGAATAGATTACGGAGTTCTTATTACTTTCGGTACTAGAATATAATTTATAAAGTTTTAACTCAATATGGTATATTAGAAAATCTAGCGTTGTGTTCTACTTTTGTATTTAAAACGTAGCTCTAGACTCTAGAGAATTATATTGGTAGAGTGCAGGGCGACTTTACAAACTTACAAAGTACACCATCTGCGATCCAGCGTCAGGATAACGAACCTGAAATCACTGAAATCGGATATATATGATATAATATGTACTTATATACATATATTGGCACTGTGATTTTCGTATAATCTAACATATTTAAAAAGTATTTCATTTAAATAGGTCGATCCCCATTAGTAACCAACCAGCACATGCATAGTTGATTTCTTGAAGACATACGTCAATTCTTGGATTTTTGAAGTCCTCTGCATGTAGAGAGGAACTGGTAAATTACCTATAGGATCGACAATATCATACTGTTTACTAATTATTGAGAACGTTAACACCAGACCCGATGTAACAATCACGATGTACACCAGATGTTAACATATAAAAATATGAATCACGCACTCTATTCAAATAATTTATTTTCTGGAATATGATAATAAATTAGTGTTCACGCGTATTCTGCCTTGCAGTGGCGTGCAAATATCTTTTGTCAAATTAGCACGGTTACATAGTCAGTATTACATGTTTGTTTATTATATTACTCAATAGATTCGTTCTGTCGTATTCTGTTACAATAAAGTTTTTTTCTAAATGATAACAATGGTAAATTAACAATGTCACTAGGTAGTGATGATATTATAATTTTTTACACACATAATAAGTTTTCTTTTCAGTAACTGAAGTCTGATTGTTGGCAGACATAGTTTTTCTTTTGCCTGGTTCGGCTACCTTCATTATCATAAAATTTCTCGAATAATTCTAGATTTTTTATTACAAAGATAGATACTTTTAGCATACTCGTATACATACAGAGTACGTTAAGTACTTAATTTACATAACAATTGTAATTTTTTTATAAAAAAAAATATTTAAGAATTAACCCTACACGCATTTTAAGCCCGGTAGGCAATTAAAACGGTAGGTATCGATATTTTTGTAGGGAGAGATTTATCTGTTACGTCGTAACTACTTAGTAATCTGTGGTAATGGCAAGATAAATAGGGGCTCACAACTGTCAAGAAAATCAGATACACGTGTAGCACACACACATTTATTTTTGTGTCTTGAAAACGTTACCGAACTGCCCTAAGTCATAAGACCATATACATAGACGCATATGTTGCAAAGACGGCTTACCACGCGGAAGCTGTCTTTGCAGCATCTAGGCTGACTGTTACTCTGATTTTCTTTAGAGCGAAAACGAAACGATCTATCTATTTTACTAATTTTTTGAAGTTATACTTCTTGTGGCGCGTTAGGGAAAAATGATGAGAGTAAATTTTTACGATGCTTCACGAAAAACCGACACTCTGAAGTTAACTAGTCAACATTTTATTTAAAAAAAAAAAAGTTACCAACTTCACGATATTTATTCAAGTGTTTCTGAACCTACAACACGTGTTTTGTATCAGTCCGAAAAATATAAATATACATAAATATATACTTTTTCAAATAATATATCGTGGTGACTGCTATTTATTTACAATTGATTGATTTAAAAATAATTTACTGTGATTATACGTGATAAAAATGGTTTTTACATATTACTATGAGTATGTTTGTAGAATTTGAGGTTAGTTGACGGTATGTATTATTTATTATGATATTTAAATACACTTTATATAACTAGATAATGCTAGATAATGTTATAATAAAACTTTCAATATATTAAATAATTTTTTTCTATTATTAGTGTCGTTTTTCCTACAAACGTAGGATAACGCGAAGGATAAAATTTTTAGAAAGATTTTATCTTGTTGCGTCAAAGAAGTATGACTTCTTACATGCGTACATAAGTACACACACACTTTTTTTTTCTGTGTGGTTTCCAACTACAAAACTGATCTACAGGTACCTAAAAATACACATTCATTACGTTTGTTAAGTTATTTGTATTCAATGTCAAGTTTCGTCAGATTTAAATTATATGTCTGAAATTTAATTATATTTGTTTTTGTCATGTTTAATTTTAAATTATTTTGCTCTAACCAAGTAATTGCGTTGTTGTTATATAAATCTTTTTTGTAAGTCAGTTTTGTTGTTGCCCTTAATAATGAACGTTGTATCAGTCAGCAAATAATATAGTCTGTTTTAATACCGTCAAGAAGATCGTTGATGTAGATTAAGAAGAGGAGTGGTGCTAATATGCTCCCCTGTGGCGGGCGTACCGTAATCTATTTACTATGCGATTCAAATTAGAATAGGAATGACTTTGTGCCATATTGTGATATCATAGCTGTCGATTCGAACCGATTAGGTAGGATGAGCAAAACAGATATTTTTTCAATAATATATATAACTTACGTGACAACTGAGCAACTGGATAAAATCAAGACTGAATGTCTTGGGCCCAAGCACACAGTATCATCATCATCACCGCCCTTTTCTGGGCGGTGATGATGATGATGGCGGTGATGATGAAAAATTAATATGAAAAGAGGCGCGTATCGGGATAGTGGATCAATAGATCTATCGCATATGAATGAGTCACTATTGCCTAGTGACCAGGGAGAAAAGTCTAAAAGGGAAGTAACACCAGAAAGTGAAAATAAATTACGCTACAGAAGTATCATTGATAATAGGTATTGGGAGGGTGAGATTGACCTGACGTCTGGAGAGATTCAAACGACCGACGGCGGGTATCAAGAAAAAATTAGCCGCGTCGATGACGGCCTACAAGCGGAGCGTGATGAGTCACTAGTATCACTACCTAGGCCCGTTATCGCTAGTATAGCAACATACGAGCAGAGCGGACAGATAAGTGGCGAATGCGCACCGAAAAATCGATCGTATACGCTGGTCGCAGAGTCGACAAAGGAATGGACTTTGAAGGTAAAACCGGCACAGTTACAGTAGATACACATGAAAAGTTTAGAGTGGTGCTCTAAACTTTTCATGTGTATCTACTGTAACTGTGCCGGTTTGAAAGAAAAATGACCATGTTTATTACGAATGTAGATAAAAATATTTTAGAATCAGATATTGTTGATTATATACAAAGAAAAACGTTAGAAACAGTCAAGCTTGAAAAGATATCGATAAAGCGGCAATTTGACTATGATGCTTTTAAGTTTCTTGTGTCACAATGTAAAATTCACTTGTTTCTGGATGAAAAATTATGGCCCTAGGGCATTATATTTCGTCGATTTATTGGTACTAAGAACAAACGTAATTTCGAAACAACCAAGGTGTTTAACGTATCAGATAACAAACATTAATGAGTGAAAACATTAGTTACTTTTAGCTGTAAGAACATTAAACGGTCTGTAGAAGCTATATGGGACCTTTGTAAGATAGCGGATGTGATAGCAATACAGGAAACGTGGTTGTTACCGAATGAATTGCCGTTGCTTAATAGTATAAGCGAGGAGTTCTGCTGCACAGGTGTGTCAGGAGTGGATACGAAGGCAGGGATGCTACGGGGCAGACCTTATGGAGGAGTAGCACTACTATGGAGGCGTAGTATGTTCCATGAAGTCAGTGTTATTCAGTGTAATAACTGTCGAATATGTGCTATAAAAATCAAAAGATAAAGCTTTGTTAGTGTTCAGTGTGCACATGTTAACGGATACAGTGGTAAACCTAACGGAGTTCACAGATGTACTTAGCGCGGTGAGTGCAATTTTAGATAGTTGTAATGTAGACTGTGCTTATATCCTGGGAGACTTGAATGTCCACCCGACGGAGTTATTCTATAACGAGTTGTTAGACTTTTGTGAAGATCAGGAATGGCGTTGTATGGACACTGAATTATTAGGTTTGTCGTCAGAGACGCACACTTTTATAAGTGAAGTACATGGATGTAAGAGGTGGCTCGACCATTGTATTACTACTAAAGCAGCGGCTCAATCTGTACTGAGAACATATGTTAAATATGATATGTTATGGTCCGATCACCTTCCGCTAGTTATAGAATGCAGTTTAGATGTTGTATTGCCAAAAAAATCAATAAGACAAAATGTAAAAAAAAATCGTATTTTATGGGGAGAGAGAAACCCACATGAAATAGATATGTACAAAAATAAATGTCAGTAGGTTAACTTTAATTGACTTTCCATATGAACTTCGAGACTGTAGCAATAACATGTGTTGTGATCCTAATCATAAGATCGTTATTTATAAGTTATATGCTGATATTGTAAATGCGTTAAGTTAATCAGCTATCGGTCATGAAAATAAGAGACATGTAAAAAAGCATGTGGTAGGTTGGAACAAGTATGTGGCTGGGGTTCACTAGGAGGCTAGACTGAAGTTTCGTCTTTGGGTGTGGCAAGGTAAAGCCACTTCGGGTACTGTGTATAACGACATGTGTGATACGAGGCGATGTTTTAAATCACGACTAAAATGGTGTCAGGATCATGAAACACAAATAAAAATGGATAAACTAGCCTCATATCATGCTAAAAATGGTCCGGTCTTTTTGGAAACATACAAATAAGTTGCAGTGTAAGCCTAGCCTGTCCGTGAGTATTGGAGGGAAAACGGAGCCAGGGGAAATTGCTAATATGTTTAAAGATAATTTTATCGTTAAGTCACCGTTGGGACCCTGCCACTGTGTGCTGGATGCGGGGTCTCTCGTGAAAAGGAAAACCCAAATCACTATCAAAGACATTGCACTCACAATAAAATCTATGTCTAGAGGGAAATCGCCTGGTCACGATGGACTTAGTTTAGAGCATTTAAACTTTGCTGGCCCGCACTTGCCTAGAGTTTTATCTATGTTGTACAATTTTTGCGTGGGTCATGGCCACCTACCGGGCAAGATGTTGCAGACCGTGGTGCTACCAATAGTAAAAAATAAAACAGGGGATCTCTCGGATAAAACTAACTATAGGCCTATCTCACTGGCAACGGTAATATGTAAAGTTTTTGATAGCGTGCTTAATGCACAGCTAAATAAGTATATCAAATATCACGATAGCCAGTTTGGGTTCGGACCGGGCTTGTCCACTAAGTTAGCTGTTCTGTTTGTTAAGCACGCTATCATTTACTATATTGAGCGTAAGACACCAGTAGTGACTTGCTTCCTCGACCTCTCTAAGGCGTTTGACCTGGTTTCGTACGACTTGCTAAGGCAGAAGCTTGAAACGTCACAATTACCACGAGAGCTTTTAAATATATTTAAATATTGGTACAGGAACCAGGTCAACAATGTGCGATGGGACGGGTGTATGTCTCAACCGTATAGGTTGGAGTGCGGTGTAAGGCAGGGGGGGTTGACCTCACCAACGCTCTTCAGCCTGTACGTGAATGAGTTGATAGGTGAGCTCAGCGGCACCAGGGTCGGTTGTTACATTGATGGCGTTTTTGTGAACAATATAAGCTACGCGGACGATATGGTGTTGCTGAGCGCATTTGTATGTGGCCTGAGAAAGCTCATGACTGTATGTGAGGCATACGCTGAATCTCATGGATTGGCATATAACGTGCAATGATGTTTGGGGAGGGAGGCAGGCGGCTTAACCTTCCAAACGTATTTTTAAATGGTTGCGCATTGCAACAGGTAAACAAAATTAAATACTTTGGCCGCCTGTTAACTCCCGACCGAAAGGATGGTGATAATGTTGAGAGAGAACGCAGGGCGCTGTCGGTAAGGGCGAATATGTTGGCTCGCAGGTTCTCACGTTGCTCAAAAAATTTAAAAGTTACTCTCTTCAGAGCTTATTGCACGAACTTTTATACGTGCAGCCTGTAGGCCGATTGTCCCCGTGGGTCGTATAGCGCTCTGCGGGTTCAGTTCAATAACGCGTTCATGGATGGGGTTGCCCAGGTACTGCAGTGCATCAGGGATGTTTGCTGAAGCAAGAGTAGACTCCTTCTACGCGACTATGCGGAAGCAGTGCGCCTCCCTGGTGCGCAGGGTGCGGGGCAGCCCCAACAGCATCCTGTCTATGATAGCGAATAGGTTGGACTGCCGCTATATAAATTATTGCTGCACAACTTCTGCCGGAGTTGTGAAAACTAAATAATAAATATAATGTATATTGTATTTGTAGTTTAGTTTTCACAATATTATATAAAAATTCCATACAAGGTACTAACATGGGATGTCTTTTATAACTAACCGAATGAGTCGTTGTTACTTTTAATAAATAAATTTATTATTATTATTATATAATCAATTTATTTCGAAAACATGATAAATTGCATCAGATATTTTTTTTCTATTTAAATTAATGTAAAAACGGCTACGAAAGCTAAAGGTGTTCAGTATATATGTTGATCTATCATGTTCGGAAAGTCTATACAATGGCTGTTCAAGTTATACTGGTCAATGAAATAAACCAAAACATTCAAAACTTTATAAATTATGGTCGAATATTGACAGGCGAACGGTAGTTATTTTAAAAATTATGAAATCAATAGATTCGGTAATACTACATACAGCTTAAAAAGTGAAGTTAAAAATGTTATTGTTACGCAAATTAGTTTTGTGTGCAAACCGTACTTTCCAAGTGACAGTTGACAGATTAAGGCCATTGACCTTCCTATTCTTATTTGAAACGCATTGTATGGAGTTTGCAATTCTGGGTTTCTGGGTATTATAATATGCGAATATATCAATATTATGAGTGAATGGACAAAGTGTAATTTATAGTATGTAAAGTATTATAAATGATTGGAAAAAGAAAATTTTGCATAAAATATGTCATAATGTTTAGTTACATCTTAAATACGTACTGTTACATCATTTGGTGTACGAAGTGCTAGTAACTACATAATAATATATGTAAAAATACAAAATTCTACACATTTTAATTTTATACAAACGTGTCGTATTTTGACATTTTGTGTGTATAGTTAAAGAATAAAAACTGCTCAAAAATAAAGAACTATTATAACAGTATATGTACATAATTTTATTCTTCTATATTTTTTTTCTATAAAGCCAGACTCAGGCTTGGTGTATGATGTATCCCATTTTGAAAGGATCTCAATATATATTCACAGTTAACCAATATGCATATTTAATGATAAATTATATGACTCATATTACAATAAAACTTAAGCAGATAATCTGTTAAAAGTTTTTGCAAATAAATCCTAGATACTAATCTTATCGCTTAGATAATACATTAATATAAGTTGAGATATTATTAAATAAAGTGACTAAGCGTCCAAACCTATCGCAAGCAACAATCGATTCAATAAAGTATATTAACTCGAAATGTATAAACTCGTAGGTAATATAAAACTTATGGGGAGCCACAATATAAATCAATTTAATAAAATATATTGACTTCTAACACATATAACGATACAGTTGTTAATTTTCGTTATTCAGGCCTCTTTCCTATTGATGAAACTGCTTTTCACCTAATTTGGAATTTGTGTTTTTTTGATAAAAAATAGTGTTTTGAAGTATGTGCGAGTGTAATTGGTCGTCGTTTTAATTAAAAATTGTGTAACAGACGTGTATATCAAATACCAAGTCATTAGTCGCCTGAAGAGAATATTCCGGTAAGTTTGATATAAAATTTTAATTAAAATGTAGGTACTTGAGAACTTGGCGCTGACTGCCTCTTAACGACTCTTTACAAATATTAAACGAATTTGAGATAAATGAGAAAGAGATATACCTTTACTGTTAGCCACATTGGCTCTGTACACGTTGGTTCGTTAACATGGTACAGTACTGTAAATAAAGCCAAAGGATATTATGATCAAACAAGTATTGTGGAGCTAGCCTGACCGGTTTTTAATCCGAGTCACCTTCAACCCCAGTAATGTTAGCCGTGCATTGTCAATCCTATCCTTCTGCCGATATTCCCCAGGGTATTCGATTCACTTAGAACCACAACGCAGCGATTGCTGCTTAGCTATCGGCTTTCGACATAGTATGTCATTGAGACATCATTAGAAAGTTTTGTGTATCCTGAGTAATATTTGTGTACATTTTGTACAAGCCCTCACGTTTGACCCTCCCTTAAAAAACTTTTAGTTGCATCCCACGAGCATCAGATCATGTCAAAATGCTTATTTCAATTTGTGATATCTGGCTCGCCTTAAAACGGAAAGCCTAAATCCAGAATTATTTTGGCCCAAGTTGACTAAATATGTCTTTCGCATTGTAGCGCTATCCCACGCCATCCGACGTAAGTTAGAAGTCCTTCGCTTTAGGCTTAAGTCGAGAAAAAGCATGTAAATGGGTTACATGATTTTTGTATTATGCTTGAATGTGATCCTAGAGAAACTACGCGGATTTTCTCTCAAGATAAAGTCGTTCCTACGTCCCTTGTGGCTTATGATGACCCAATTATGCAAAGCCTATTTAAAGCTAAGCCTGTCTAACGCAGTGCATAGTAATTACACGTATAAGTTGTAAGTTAACTTATCACCGTTCAGTAAAGGATTTTTCTTTTTCACTTATAGCATTCACCAGTGTAGTACGTATAGCTTCAGCTTAAAATTACAGTATTTTCTACTTGTTTGGTCCAACTTTGAGCGAGAGGCCAGCTTAAAAGGACAGCATTAGATTAAATGTTACCGAATCGAGTAATTCGTTACACACATAGTAGGTGTATCTTTAGTTATAATTTTTACATGATAAAATAGCAGAAATGATAAATATTATTATTTTATTTTATTAGAAATAGTATATTGACTTCTAAACTCCTAGAAAAAGTAGTGCATTTAGCACCGAAAATTGCTTAACACATTCTATTTTATTTACAGACCAATTTAACCCTAAAATCAAGTGTGTGTTAAGCGACTTTCGTTACTGACTGTACGTTATCAAATATCGTAATAAATTACAGGAAGTCTACTCACTTAGCAAGAATCTAGTTCATCATTATGTAACTAGTATGTTTATAGAAGTAGTTTTATGCCAATCATGCCCTTATTTTCTAGGTACAGCATGGAGTGCGACAAGTTTATTCCTTACCGTATAACCGAGATATAGCCTGCTTGCAGCTTTTTGAGAGCTTATAATGCCAAGGTACTGAATTATTTGCATGTGCATGACTTAGTTAAGTTTATGTCGGTGTCGTCTCATCTGGCCCTATTCATATATACCTATAGATGCAATATCTAACATGAACGTATAACACAATAATGTCATTTGATGTTCCATTGTTTATTGATTATTATAAATTAGAGTTAAGTTTTTAGTTACTGCATTTGACAATTCGTTAATGACAATAATTATAATGCGCACGAAGGGATCCGAACCATCGTACAAGATTTTTTTATACCACCTAGTAGTAGCCTTTGTACTTTTTTAATAATTTCGTAAAAAAACAAACAAAAGAGGCGCTATAACAATATGTTAACATTTGTGAATAGTAATACACACTCTGAGAACATTCAATTCACAAAACATGCCAAAAAACACTTTTTATTTTCATTATTTGTGGTTATATGTATTTTACTCTTTGAACATTTCATGTGTCTACTCATTTTTTTTTTTTATTTTGTATAGGGGGCAAACGAGCAGACGGGTCACCTGATGGTAAATGACTACCGCCGCCCATGGGCACCTGTAACTCAAGAGTTACAAGTGCGTTGCCGCCCTTTAAGGTGGGGGGAGAGGGGGGAAGAGTGGGAAGACGGGAGAGGGGGATTAGAGGGGAGGAGAGGGGGAAGAGTGGAAGGACGGGAATAGGGGAGAGGGAAGAGTTAGGGCCTCCGGTAACCTCACTCACGTGGCGAAAAGCAATGCAAGCATTGTTTCACTACCGGTTTTCTGTGAGGCCGTCGTATCGAGCGGAGTCGAGACGGTCCGTACGTGCCGAAGCATGGCTCTCCCACGTAAAAATTTAACGTTTACTTCAAGAGTTGTACAGCGATTATAATTATTAAGGTAGCGCAAAAACACCGAAACAATGATGTTTACTGTATAGAGTATGGACCCCTTTAATTTAATTGTATTTTAATTATGTTTATTTTAGCGGCAAAAAAATACATACCTTGTGAAAATTTCAACTGACGACCTATTATTGTAGCGTAAATGAGATAAAGCCCGGACGTCGGAATCACGTTTCTTGTATTTTTAATTTTATTTTTATTATTTGTGTTCATATTGCGGCAATAGCAGTACATATTCTGTGAAAATTTCAACTGTCTACCTATTAGCCAGCTGACAGACGGACGGACAGTGGAGGCTTCGTAAAAGGGTTCCGATGGCACCCTATAGGTACGGAGCTCTAAAAAGGTAGGTATTTATATGTAAAATATTATTCAAAATTAATTTATATTGGTTACGTGTAATAAGTGCCCAATAAAGTATGAAATATAATTTGTTCAAGCTCTGTGACGATTACAATGACTCGTAAAATTCAAAAGACATTGACAAATGTTTACATAATAGATTACAGGATATTTGATATTCAGTAGGTGATAATTTTCTGTTAACTGTAATACCTACTATTTCGTTATTTATATTGGTTAGATACTCACTGTAACACAATATTCTTTTACTTCTCATACAAGTAGAATATACTTCCTATTTAACTCTTTTATGCTTAATTCTACTCTATCTGAAGAATATTAATAGCCTTACTTACGTAAAGGTTTCCATTCCACAGATTCTTTCATGCATTTACACACTGACTTAAGTACATAGAATATTCTGTTTACAGAGCAATAATATTGTTCTTACTCCCTTTGCTTCTGTGACGAAATATCCACGGTTTATGGCGAGTGTCCATAGTCTGTAGTTGTAGACATTCCTTCATCAGTTCGAGAGATTACTGGAACTGATGACAGTCATTCCAACTTACACCCGATCTTTCGAATTCACAAACGAATCGAATTAGAGTCAGCTCGTTGTCTTGAAGTCTCCTCAAGCCCTCACTTAAACTGTTCACATACAAAAATAGCATCGTATTTATGTTTAAAATATGCAAGCTAAAGTATAAAGCCACCTACCATGGGGGCCACGTGGGGTACCGCGTGGGGTAAAATTAGATTTTTTTTTGTCCAAGTCAAGTCAAGTCCAAATAAAAAAATTGACTGAAAATTACCTTGGTACTACGTAAGCTTGTTAAAGCCAGGGGGGCAGCTGCCTCCGCCCTGCCTCCCCATCGGTACGCCCATGGGTCCTACTGTTATAATCTTTTGATTTTGTTTCGGACTACTTATGACTTTTAGGTCAAGGTCGAATCAAAACGAGTTCGAAACAGAAACAAAAAGAAAACCGAATTAGTTTTCGGAATAAATCTGCTCGTACCAACGACTCCGTTGTTGTGAGCCTGACTTGCCCTAAAATGTAAAAATCAAGAATAGAATAGAATAGAATATATTTTATTTGCATTGATTGTAGGTACATGAAATAGCGATGTTAACAAGTTTTCTGGTCCTTATACAATCTACCTTGACTAGGCATGCAAACATCAAAATTTAAACAATAGTTAATAATCAAATCAATAAAATTCTAAAAACAGTAAACAAATTTGCAAATGATTACAATTCATAATAGTAATATAGAGACAATGGTCAATATAATTATGTAAGCAATATTAATTGAAATTAAGAAAATAAATTAAATGTCAAATAAGCATGAGTAATGTTAAAAGACTAATAATCTAAAGTAATATCAAAGTATATCATTTAAAAAGTTATTAACTGAATAGTAGCACTTATCTAACAGAAGTGTAGTCAATTGGTTTTTAAATGTTTGTATTGTGCCATTTTTTATAACATCAGGTATTTTGTTATAAATGACAGGAGCCATGCCGAAAACATTTTTCTTGAGTAAAGCAGTATTATAACCACTAACTTGCAACATATTTTTATACTGACTCCTAATAGGCCCTTTCCTTGTTTGTGATATTGATATAAAATAATGTTTATTGACCCTTACGAAGACTGCAACTTCCAAAATATACATACAGGGAAACGTCAACAACTTCAGGGATTTAAACAGGCACACAACTAGAAACAAGAACGTCAACTACATGCCTGTTTACACTAACACCTACGCGCCTGTATCCCTAAAGAGTGTAGGACAGTAGACAAAGGGCATATTAAACACACATATTTCGCCAACTATAGTCATACAACAATACAAGGTGTAATTACAATTATGTATCACTTTATTAACATAGGTCTGTCTTATGACGACAGAGTCGAATTCCGGAACTCAGTGAAATATGAGATCAATGAATAATTTACGTAATCACCTGTTAGGGTTTGATGTGTAAGTCGCTGCGTCACGGGCAACTGCCGTGTACCGACGTAATCACTTTCTCATTCCCTCTTGTACCATGCGGTATACCAGATTGCACATGGAAAAAAGGGAGCCATAACAAAACGAGGCTCTTGTGTGTGAGTAGATTGTGTTCTTGTTTTTAAGTTGACAACTGATTTACAAACGAATTATTCCGATAACCAAAATAGTTGAAATAGAGTGGGTTTCATATACTTGCAGATAAAATATAATAATTTTGAAATCGTATTCCCTAGTTTCAATTAAACAGCTATTTCTGGTTCAGTGAAATGTTTACCTTTGCTTGAATATTTTATGTAAGAATTCTAATTCAGAAAGTCCTTATAGATTCCGTGGCTTAAACTAATATGCCTCGTCAAATATTTATGAAAATATTTTATGAAACGTCAATTAAGTCTCGAAAAATGTAGTTTGAATTTTATTAGTAACTTTTATGGAAATTACGAACCATCTTTATATTACAGTATTGCCAATAGTAAGTTAAGGAAGGGAAATAGGCCCTCCCGTTAATAAAAAAACCGGACAAGTGCGAGTCTTACTCGCGCACCGCACCGTGTTTCCGTAAGCAAATAAACTTGTTTGTAGATAGTACATCCATCTCGGGAATCAATTCTCGAATATTTTTGCCTGTCTTTTCCGAATGACAAACTTAACTTTGCGGTTGCGATAAACGACAAAGTCAACTTTCCAATCGCAAAATATAAGTTTTTTTATGTGAAATAACAACAAATCCTGTTTGAATCGGGATTGGCAGTTCAGCCTCCTGGGGAAAAGATTATATATATATAGATAGTCTCCAGGATCAGAAAATCATTTAGCCTGCTTTCAGCCAGCGGTGAAGCGTTTCACTGGGTCTCCCTGACCTAACCGCTGCCGCGATGCATGGACACGACGTACCTGTACCTGCCCTAGTAGACAGTAATAACTTACACCGGTCATGGTTTAGCACAGTAGCCAAGGAGGTCTGGCAACCCTCTCACCTCAAGATTCAGTAGACCTGAGCCTTCGTAGTCGGGTGGCTCCGTTCTGGCGGCATATATCCAAATTTAAGCAAAAATAAAATAAAATTAAACAAGTCTTGAAACACATATCAAAAACATACATTTCTATGTGCACTAGATATCGCCTGGTGGTTGAATTTTAACCATAATTAATTACGTCTTGAATGTTTTGTTTTATTGTACTGAGTGTACTGACCAGTGTAGGTTGAACTGTCATTGGATATATTTTCGGTACCATAACAGGTCAACATCTAAAGTAGATCCCTGTAGTGTCTTCCTGTCCGTTTTCAGATTTTTTTTAAGTTTATAACACGGATTAAATATGTTAGCTTTCTACGATTCTTCTACAAATAAACTTCAAGTATTTCAAAAATTAAAAATGGGTACAAAGAATTCTCTTCACGAAATAATTGTATAGATTTCCAATGGCATTGATTGGCACTAGACAAACAATTGACGTTTGAAATGTATTTATTCATTTCAAATGACAATTGAATTTTCGTATATTACAATTATTTATTAAAATCCAACGTAAAAGATTCAATGAGTGTTATTGTAGGAGGCTCTGTTAAGTAATGAAAATAGGTTTAATACCTCCATGACTTTATGTAAAACACACACGTGAATAGTGAATACACCGTCACCTACTCCTTCTTGGATTACATACCTTGAAAGAATTACTGATTAGACAACTTTATTTCCCTTGTGTGTTGTAAGAGAAATTGCAGCCGAGTTTGAAGTAGTTTGTAGTAGTTGCATTTACTAGCGTTGCTTTTATTATGCACTTTTACTATGCTATTAGATTGTACACAAAGTCAGTGCTGCATTGTTTGCGTTTTTATTTGCTGATTTAAATACTGCGTCTTATCTTAACTAACAGACAAATTTAGACACTTGGGGTGTTATTTTGCGAATGAATTACGTTAAATAGTAATACATAATTCATCCTAAACCTTGTGCAACATGGCGGTTGTTAACTGTAGCAGAAATTCCGTTTCTTTGGTAACGGCAATGAAAAAGCGGATTCAACACATATACCTATCGTTTGTGATAGATTATCATTTGATGGTTGAAATATATGAGTCAGAATAATAATTAATTTAAGTTTGAACTTACGTGTTTCGTTGTCTTTCAGGAAAACCCGAATAATTTCTTATTCATTTTACTTTTGGATGACATTTGGGCCAATCAACTAGAACTTTTTAATAACACCTACATTGATACCCACGCACAGGTTCAAATTCCAGCCATCAAACATTTTATTAATCGTAAATAAATAATAACTTGACCTATCTCACACACTGCCGCCTGATTCCAAACTAGGTCTGCCAAGTTTGGGATCAGAATGCCGTCTACTGTGGTAACCAGACTGCTGTCTACATACTTATATATTTCTAAATACACACATATTATAGACTAGCTGTGCCCGCGGCTTCGTTAGCAATATGCTACTTATAATAGGCATAGCACCTCTTCCTGAAAGGGGGAATACAAAAAAAGGTTGGTTTGATTGCTTACACGATTAACGACGTAGTATGGCCGTTGGAAAAAGTACCCATTTGTTTTTCGTATGGAAGCTCACCTCACCGGGCTATTGGTGAGGCCATATATCAGGCTTAAACCGACTAAAACCAAATGGTGTGCCTTAAAGCGTCGGTTATGAGTTTTGCCTCCAATGGTCCACCCAACGTAAGCCCGCCAGAGGGGAGACGGGAGACTTCACGGGAGACTCTGCTTCAGGTTAAGAACATAAAACTCGTCTCAAACACCCGCGGCCACTCTTAGCGTACGCATGAGAGCGTGAGTGAAACGCTTCCGCCTGGAAGTTTTTCTACCGGATTCACACCGCCACGTCCTCTTTGCTCGAGATATTCTCCTCGCAGAAGACCGCGATAAAACAACTATGATGACCTAACGCCTCTATTTGTCCGACCAATTTTGAGACTCTTGCTATAGTCAGTCAGTGCCGCTTCCTAGAAACTATGGGCCCCCTTGGTACACCTAACAGATTACTCCCAGTCAATACGAAGGTCGACCCCCCTAGCAAATAAATATTTGATTCTGAGCTTTGTTTGGTCACTCACGGTGTAACATAAGCTTTCACGCCACGTTGCCGCGTTGATGCGCGGCAATGATACAGACAGACAGACACAAAAATTAAAAAAAATATAGTTTTGGCTTCAGTATCGATTATAGAGTGCACCCAAAAAAACATTTCAAAAATCTTCAATGTACAGAATTGGACCTGTTACAGTTTTATTATAAGTGTAGATAAATTACACCCAGACACAGAACAAATGGTCATGCTCATCACACAATTATTTGTCCTGGTTGGGAATCGAACCCACGCTCTCTGTCTCAGCAGTCAGGATGACTAACCACTAGACCAACAGGCAGTCATATAAGTGTTATAACCATAAACATAGTATAATAAGCTACTATACTAAGTTTATGGTTATAATGGTGTTGTACTTGTAATTCTTTCAAACATGCTTGAGTATACATAGTCAGAAGATTAAAGTACATACATGCCTATCTCATACACACATACATGTTTATACCTATATACTATGCGAACATTTACCTCAAAGAACAAAGTAACACTTTGGTTTGTGTTAATTCATTCTATTCCTTATCTCTTTATCTTTCTACTACTCTTATCAAACTATTTCTACTCTCCTAAGGAGCCTCGTATCTTTAATCGTGGGTAGCATGATGAAGGGTCTAAGTCCAATGTTATTTGTAAATGAATTGTACATGTTATAAAAAAGTAGTTTAGATTTTTGTAAAAAATTCACTTTATAATTGTCGCAGCTTATCTACACTATGAATAAGGTTAATTGCTTACAATTATAGTTATACAATATTGTATGTATAGTATCTATAGCCTGTGTGTGTACACAGGTCCGCGGGAGGGTCGAGCAGCGCCCTCGCTGTAGAGGAAGCGAGTGACGGTAGCGACGCGGAGCGCCCGCGCAAAGGACAACATCTTCGTGTGCCCACACCGGCTTTCCCGGGACAGTAAGTACAATATGATTATTTAACCAACTATTCAGTTGAAATATAAAGGTTGCGATATCCTGAACTTAGCCTTGCCTGTCGCCGACCAGGATACTAGTGAGACACTACTTGTCGCGTGCTATTCATATTACAAACTCCTCGCATTTAATTCTGATTAAATTCGTTGGAGATCGCAAGGTAATCTAAATAATTTTGGGGCTTATTTTGATGTAAACCTTTGCGTGTGTTACTACTGTTGGTGTATCTCTGTGCCATTTAAAACAAATAATAAACGCAGAAGGGACCGCATTTGCGAATTTGCACCTCACCGAACAGCTCTTGCAGGTAGAAGTTTCTACATTTTCAGTTGTATACTTTAGGGGATAAATGTAAACTTCTTTATTAATACGGTTGGTATTAATAAAGAAGTTTACATTCATCCCCTAAATAAAAATAAATTTAAATTAAGTTTAACGGTCTGGCTAAAACCTTAGACTATGCACACACGGAATCTTTTTTAAAACCTCCATGTTAGGCTCCCATTCTGACATCTTATACTGTCACACACAGAAAAATTCGGACAATACGGTCACACAAATACGCAGGTACACATACCTTTTCACATTAGCTTCATTCACATATGATATTACACATACACACCCTCATACACACACTAACCTAATATTGTAGAGAAAGTATATTTGCAATCACAATGACCTACTTCATCCTTGTGATGCAATAATGTTGTATAGTTGTAATACATAGTTCGTATTTAGTTAGATTGTTCTCCGACCAAGGAAGGCGCTGACACCTGTGATACAGTAAATTTTCACTGGTACAGGCACAGATAAGATAATAGTTACAACGTTGCAAACCACTATGTACTTATACGGACTTTTGTTTCCAGTATTATTGTGTATGTGTCAATTGTTGTATTTGCTAAATAAATTTTATTATTATATTATTATTTCTCTTTATTAAACTTAAAACTTATAAATTACATTTTTAAATATGTATAAAACAAAACATATATTTAAAAATATAAAAAATAGTAGACCACCGACATCGGGTACAGGGACCAAGACACCGGTGGTTAGGGCTCCAAAGACAGGAACCTCCTCACTATACGGGCCGTGTCGAGGAGACGAGTCTAACGCGAGCCTCTTAAGGTGTTGATCGAGGCTCTTGGCTATTAATCCATGAGCAGATATGACAATCGGAGCAATGATCGCCGAATCGACATCCCACATATCGACAACCTCGTGAGACAAATCCAAATATTTTAATTGTTTTTCTTTTTCAACTTTCACGAGGTTCTCGTCATGAGGAACGGCGATATCGATAATCATTGCGCGGCGCTCTAATCGGTCTATCAGCACTATGTCAGGCTTATTGGCAACAATAGTTCTGTCAATGATGATAGATCGATCCCAATACAATGTGGCACGATAATTTTCGAGAACTGGGTCGGGCACATACCTGTAATATGGCACCTCTGAATTCACAAGATTGTATTTAAGGGCAAGTTGTTGATGAACAATCCTGGCCAATTGATTGTGTCTATGCAAATATTCCCCCGTTCAAATATTATTATTATTATTATCGTAGTAGGTACTGGAGTCACAGCAGTGGGAGGAAAATATTCCGTCACGTATCGGATGTGGAGGTGTTAACTTATCGGTGTTGTTTTGAGACGGTAGATAAATAAGAAGTGCTCTACATGACACTACGTCGCAATCGAGACAATGACATGACACTGATGTGTGGTAGTTTTTTTTCGCCAGTAAGTGGTCAGTTCTTTAAAAATGGTCACGGGAAAATCCGATAACAATAAGGCATAGGCAATAAGGAAATAAGACAGGAAGTAGTATTTAAGAAAGAAAGAACTTGATATAGTTATGAGGTCAACTTTAATTATGAAGAAAAATATCATCTTTCTTATTATTATCATACCTATTAATTCAATAAAAAGATGAAAGTGTGCAATTTGTACAAACTGTGTGTATTTCGAATTCACCCCTGAGATTTAATAATAAGAACTATCCGTAAAGCTTTTTATGGTTCGTTGGCCATCAGTAAATTCGGTAAAGTTCGCTAAGTTTCAATCGTTCACAAGTATCAAACTAGATTACGAAGTCCACTTACCCAAAGAGTATATTTTATTTAGTTTCTAGGGTTGGCAGTTTTACAACAGTAAGAACTTTTGTTTTCGTCACCACGAATTGCTTTATTATAAATTATAAAACTAAACTGTTTGTTGTGTTACTGAAAAATGTTTTTTTCTTGCTAATCGATTATATCTAAAAAACGGGATTTAAACAACCATTGGTGATCGTCGACTGAGTACCATCCATCCATCCAAAGAAATAAAAGTCATAAGAAATTATTCCATGGTTACAATAACTGACAAAAATGGATATCGTCAACCCTAAGCCGTTTATTATTATTTTCCTTAACACTTGAGTTCACAAGTACACTCGTATTATTAACACTCCAATACGTAAAGAGTCGACAGGCAGCTATGTCAGTAGGTTTGATATTATAGTTTTTTTTCAAAATATATTTTTTCGGTAGGTACCTTCAGAAATGAAGAGACATAAAGTTTATGAACTTCAATGAACTACTTCTACAATAGCAGTTGACTATGAAGTTAACTCCGTTTCTCTTTATTGAAGATCAGAACAGTATGTTCTGTAGAAACTTATATAAAATACCAACCTGTGAAGACATACCTTGCTATCGTCAAATCTTATTATCTTTTTATTGTTAGTTTAACAATTGAAAGAAGTCTCATATAACATTTACTTTCATTAGGACTATTAAAAATCTATTTTAACTTTACCTATGTAACCTATTTTATTAACCGATGAAAAGAGGGAGGAGGTTCTCAAGTCGACCCGCATATAGGTGTGCAGGTACTTCAATGAGTAAACGTATAATTGTACTTGGGTTAAAATGCTCCATCGCCAAAATGTACAATAGTCAAATAGTTCATTAATGAGCAATTGTTAGGACAAACGTGTCAAATTCTGAAAGGTGCAAAACTTATATAAGCGATAATGTGCATGCGACAAAATGTGCAATCGATTAGTTTATAATATTTGAAGTTTTTATCATGAGTAAGTACTCTTTGTTGATATAAGAACTAGTTTTCTGAAAAGTATTGTGCGACTTCGTGATAGATATAAATAATCTGAATAAATAATAAGAACAAGTTCATAATATTAAAGAATACATTTAGAAAACCATACCTACGTGTTTTATTATGAATATTAATGTATTTTTTACTTTAAAAGTGGCGAGTCTCCTAGCCGGAATTCCTTTTCACCACTGATACAGTGCGGATACAAGGAGGCACTGGGGGATAGAGTCTGACACACATAAAAAATAGGATGTCCAGGAATTCAATTGATGGCGTATTCTGTCATAGGATCGTTTAGGTCGTGAGACAATTTAACCATTATACGAAAGGTCGATTCGTACATTTTGACGTTGTCGTATTCTGTCATATGATTATTCAGGTCGCAAAAACATTATGACCACAGCATATTGTACATTTTGATGATGGAGCATTTTAACCCAAGTACAATTGGACGTTTACTCATTGAACTACCTGCGTCGTTTTTTAATGTATGACCACGCATAACATTTTCCAGGGTAGTCCGATTTTATTAGTAAGCAGTTCATTCATAGCCAAATTGACAATAGAATAGAATAGAAATAAACTTTATTGTACACCAACAAAAATGTTTTTACAATAAATATGTCAGGTGAATATGTACAAAGGGCGGCCTTATCACTGAAAGCAATTTCTTCCAGGCAACCTTTATAATAATACAAATACAACATAATACTGCCAATATAATACTACCACTCATTTACAATCGTAAAACAGAAATACAACGAGTGACGCAAATTGCATTCGCAAGCAAGATGGTAAAAGTTCGGAAAAATAATAATAACTTGACACATCACACACGGCCGTCTGATCCCTAACTAGACAGAGCCTGTACTATGATAACCAGGCTGCTGATAAACATATTTATATATTTCTAAAAACATACATATTATAGATAAATTACACCCACACACAGAACAATTAATCATGTTCATCATACAATTACATTCCTGAGTGGGAATCGACCCCACGACCTCTGGCTCAGCAGGATCACTAATCATTGGACCAAATACACTTAACACGTTGTAATGCGTGACTTGATTGACACATTGCTTATGCTGTACCGACTTTTGACCATTTTAAAGATACAAAATCAGTACAAAACAAGCAATATATGTAGGTATTATTGAAAGCTTACACTAATGACAGTGATAATTATCACTGTCATTAGGACATAGGATTTGTGACTGATTATAATCAGTCACAAATCCTACTAATATTATAAACGTGAAAGTTTGTAAGGATGTATGAATGTATGTATGTATGTATGGATGTTTGTTACTACGGAATCGATAGCGATGAAACTTTGTATGTAGATAGCTGGAGACCTGGATTAACATATGGGCTATTTTTTAACTGGATATTCCCACGGGAGCGGGAATTACGCGGGTGAAACCGCGGGTGAAACCACGGGGCGCTGCTAGTGTCATTATAAACATGACGGGTATAAAAATACTGCGTTATATTGTTTGAGCGAGCCTTAGCAATTAGGTTAAATTGAATGGATTAAATTTGCGTAGTGCAGTTTAAATTATCCTCAAAAATAACTATTTATTAAGTAAAAGTAATTAAAGTATATGTCCATAGTGTTTTATGTTGGTCCTGGAAATGTTTTTAGATAGGAATATGATGAAAGTCAGAGAAGATAAAACGAAATATGGATGAAAATAACAATGTTTTGGCGGTATGAAGTTAAAGTGTGTTGTTTTTGGTTGGCCCTGGAAATGGCCTTAAATATGGATGCAATTAGAGGCAGAGCAGATTGTGAGAACATAAAAAAATGGCGGACTGTGTGAAGTTGGCTATGTAATACGAGATGATTTTAATATCATCTACCAGGTCTTGCAATGTTGTACGGAACTGTCTAGAAGCTGTCCAATCTTCGTTCTAGATTGGTGATCGTTTACAGATCATCATTGTGTCGTTTAATTACAACTTTTTTATTGAAATAAGTCAATGGACAGAAACTATTAGCCACAAGGTCTTATCATTGTCATATTTAATCACTGCCGTATTGCCGTCATAATCACAACATAATTTAAACCTGTTTTCATGAAACACTCGTCATTATTTTATTCCAAGTTTCTAACAAAATATTAACCTCTTAAATGTTGTTTAACGTTTTATAATGAATGATACGAGTACAATTATGTATTTGCGTTTTGTATATGATATCTTACAAAGTAAATATGAGACCGAATCTCTGCAGATAAGAGTATTTAGTTTGCTCTTATTAAAGTATTTGGATCTCTACATTATTTCAAATTACTGCTAACATGAAAAATGATTCTTTAAAACAGTGCTCATACGAAAAATTAGTTTTTAATTAAAATAGTGGTAACAGGCAAAATTATTCTTAGTAATATATATTTACTGAATTACGTGCTTCTTCAAATGGATTCTGCAGTGAAACTAGTTCCAAAGGATAGGAAAGGTAGTGTACCAGGTGTGACAAGAACAGTGCGGTGGTCTTTGAGGCGGGAGAGTTTGCCTCTCGCTAGCATCCGACGAGCTATATCACCCGATAACTTACTTTGGCGTCGTCGGTAAGTAGCTTCGTTTTTCGGCTTCGTAATTATAGGTATAAAGACGGCTCTGTAATGCAGTTGCTATATCTAAATTTTCTGCTAGAAGCCCAGGGTTTTGGGTCAGATCGATTTATATTCCACCGTAGATTTGGGTAAATTTAAATACACTAACCAGCTTAGGTATCTACAAAGCCGGTATAACCGATTAATTGAATTCATTCATTTAATTATCTCTTCGTTATTCACCATTCAAGTAAACTAGAATAAAGTTATGTTACAAACATTTACGTTTAACATGTAGGGCGGTCTTATCACTCACGGCGATTTCTTCCAGACAACTTTTGAAAGGATATTGTAAGACCCAATTTAGGGTACTAACTTTCAAAAGTTTATGTAAATAAGCTCAAGACTTAAGAGGTTTATTTATTTATTGCTTTTTAGTTATTTCGTCGGTTTAATTTTTTGTTAAAAAGATTTTTATAATATCAATCGCTTCACGTACAACTCTTGAGTAAAACTTTGACGACTTTGTGACTTTTGGTGAAAAGGACTTGCGCACGGTGAAATTCAATCTAGTGATAGGTGCCTGCTTCAAGTGCATGCCGGTTCTCCACAGCAGCGATGTGTTCTTTGACCCTTTCAGCAATAGTCCGCTTCGTTTGGCCTTTGTTTTGTAGGAACTACCGCAGCTGCAAGATGTGGCGTGAGATTTACCGTACGGTACCTATTACGTGATCACGTTAATTCCCGTACGTATATATAATTGTATACCAATTTAGGGTAACCTTAATACCACAGTATTCTCAGTTCCGTGCTAAATACTATATTAAATTTACATTAACTACCAAACTTTACGTGGGAGAGCCATGCTTCGGCACGTATGGGCCGGTTGTGACTCTCGAGTTACAAGTGCCCATGGGCGGCGGTAGTCATTTACCATCAGGTGACCCGTCTGCTCGTTTGCCCCCTATACTTACCAAAAAAAAAAAAAACTTAACGTACCCAATTAATTTATCAGCATTTATAATGTAACAAGTAATATAATCCTTTCCTTGTTCTTTATTATGTGCGAAGTTTTGGTTTGGCTAATTGGCATAGGTAAGCTATTTCATAATCTAGCTGCTTGCGCCGAGATCGACTTGTCTGTAAATTGTATGAAATGTCTGCGCATTTAACATGCAAAAATTAATTTTTAAGTAATAAATATAAACTTTAATTTCCATTACTGTACTAAAAATGCGTTCCAATGCGCTCCGGCGGGGCCCGTTCGGTGTGAATCGTACTTAAGCCTGCAATGTGTATTTTGTAAGAAATCAAAACGTTCTTCGAGATAATAAGAAGCGTGCGGAAGTTTGTTCAGTGAGATCTAAGTCACGGTAATTTTATCTATCCAGTATTCTATCTTCATACAAACGGTCGGAAAGCGAGTCATACCTAAGTTCGGTATACAATCGGTACACAACAACAAGTGTGATGCTTTTGTAAGCAGTAAGATTGCTATTTGTATATTTGATTGAAATAAGTACAAGTACTTACTCAATATGGCAATGGATTTTTATACTTACAAAAATTTAATAGAATTTAACAATATCTAAAGCTTTTCGTATTTTTTGTTTTTTCGTGGTTTTTTGGCTCCAGACAATTATAAACCTGGAACCTTCAAGAGTATAGTGAATAAAATACACAGGTAAAACAACAAAAAATATTTTTTTTAAATAAAAATGGGCGCCCATATAGGAAACGTGATTTTTAGCTCTTAAACTGTAATAGTAACACATGAAATTGTAACAAGAAATAACGAAAATAAAATAAGCTTTAAAATTTCAGAAAATTTCCATGAATTAGACTTTTGTTTTATTTCGACTTAATACATGAAAATTTTCAAGGAGTGGGTATTACTATGTCTCAACAATTAAATATAAATAAAATAAAGTTAACACTCTCTCCACAGAGCCACACAAAAGACGTGTTTTTTGCTCAATCTTAGGGCCTTGGGGCCAGGATCATGGGCCCCCTAGAGCCGTGGGCCCGTGGCATTTTGCTGCCACCATATTGTTACGCTACTGCTGGCTGATCGTTCTGAGCAGATACAGGATCTATAAGGTAAAACTATAGCAATCAGACTTTCCACCCTCATTCCCTAATTATGAATCCCAGTATATCAATCGGGTAAAGCTATGTGCGATCTACTGATGTACTGAGTGCCCACATCGAGCTAAACGTGCCTCTTACAATGGTTTTCACAAGTGTTATCAATGAAACATTGTTGAATAAACGATAACATACTATTAACCCGTTGAAATAGTTTATTATAGCAACTCGGTCAATTTACTATTTAAACCGTAAAACCGATAACCTGACCCCTAGTGCATTGGTCTGATGTATTCCGGCCCATTCATCAATTTATGCACGAGAGGATCATGTTACGAACACTATTGATTCACATTTAAAGATTTCATTAGAACTAAATGGGATGATAAAGAAGTCGTGATTCCGTAATAACATAAACAAAGAACCGATTAATTCATTCCAGCCCATTAATCAATTTATACACAAGAGCATCACTACTCTAAATGCTTAGATTAGAATTATAGATTCAATTAGAATTAAATTAGAAGGTCTATAAACGCGTGACAGAAAGTCGATAGGATATTCTGGTCTCCTCTAACAGGCGTGGGCAATTATCGATTCACGATTGACTACTGTACTGTTTCTAAACCTTTATTTTGATATCTGGCTTCATGAGGTCGAGAATAACTCTACTGAGGTATATGTTAATCCAATTCTTTAATGTTCTAATGAATCTGATCACTAGGATTTGTCTTCTCGAGAAAAACCGTTTATTAGGCTGAAAATGATTGTTACAATGTATTAGGTACATATTAATTAATATTCGTTCTTTTTAGGGTTCCGTAAGTCTGAATAAAAAAAGCGGAACCCTTATAGGATCAACGCATTAAAGTATTGAGTATCACTCGTGCGTCTATTTATCCGTCTGTTATTTGATTCGAATCTACTGCACCATTAAGTCGAAATTTGGTACACGTATCAATTTTTGTGACCGAAACGCAAAACGTGCAACATGAATTTTGAATATGAAAATAACTTTTGGGTTCCAAATAATAATAACTTCACAAATCTCACACACGGCCGTTTGATCACAAACCAGGTGAAATCTGTATTATGGTAACTAGACTGCTGATAAACATACTTAAATAGGTGTAAATACAGACACAGAGAGAAGACTATTCTTGACTCCGTCTTTAGAGCAGAACTATCGAAAGTTACTTTCAACCAGTCAAACAATCGAACCAAAGGAACGAACAACGGTAAACCGTATACACATCATTATATTATCGCTTAGAGAAAACATACGCCAGTTCAAGGAAATAAATGAGCAAAGGAGCTTTCTTTTGCGTTGAACCTTAAAGCCCCGTTCAAAAATATTAGCAATTTGCTTTCGAACGACACTTTGTAGGCTATGTGCACTTGGTGCACGCCACTATTGTGGCGGTAAGTCCTGTCATGGAGGATTGGCTGGAGAGGCGATATGGCTGCCTCTCTTACGGCTGCTTCGGAAACTACCTATGTCGCATAGACCGAAAGCTAACACACGCGTGCTATCATTGCAAGGACACTGTACACACTTTATTGAAATGCCAAGCGTGGGCAAATCAACGTCGTGCCCTTGTAACAGCAATCGGTGGGGGTAGCCTCTCGGTGGAAACCATGGTTGGAAGCGAGAGTGCATGGGATTGCGCCGCCTCATTCTTCGATAAGGAGTACATCATAGAAGTGGCGGAAATTGAACGGAAGATAATCAGCACATTCCCATCCCGCAGAAGACTATACGACCTCCGGCCTCCATGAGCGCTGATCTGAGAGTAGCGGGTTGGTAGCATACGCAGGCCTGGAACGATGGATACACGCATACCATATACGCCCTTATAAACTGTAGGGGAACAAGGCCCCCTACATACTATTTAACGGTGCCTGACTTTTTGACAGGCAGGCGAAGTCTATCAGTTGTTGAGTGATAATCCGCCATAGGGACCTGCACTCCCAACTATAGGTTGACGTGAATATATTGGCGTAAACCGAAATAGGGTTTTAGTAAGTTCGAGTCCGCCATAATCACGTCATCGTCATTGCGCTATTGGTGAAGGTGATTCCTACACGTTAAAAAAGACCCTTTCAGAAAGTATTAAATTTCAGAAAAATATTTTACAAACTAACACTACGTAATGTTTAACACTTTTTTTAATGTGAAAAAAAATCAAATTAAATCACGTGAATCCGTTGTCGAAAGTAATACTGGTTGCGCTGTTTTCCTTTTAAACTTTCAATTCTTATTTCTATAGATAGAGTGAAGGAATTGGGATGAAACAATATTCAATTTACACTGAATTGCGTACAACATTTGAGTATAATGCCATTTTTACGCGATGCGTGCACAACCGACAAACACACAATTCTAAAAGTGGTAGAAATAGGTTCTGTTCCTTTAACAATCCCGCATTTTTTTTATTTTTTCAATATACAAAAAACTCCACTTCTTCAGATTTAGTAAATAATGTATAGATATCCATTGAAAAAAAAAACATGGTAGATACATATTCATCGTTCGGAACCCTCTACACGCGAGTTCAACTCGCACTTGACCGGTTTTTATTTATTAATACTATTCCCCAGTACTTATTTATTGAGGGTTTGACCTCATTTGAGTCCGGAGGTCATTAACATCAGTTAATGTACTGCTGGAATTACTTTTAAAGAAAAGGCGTCATTGAACTAATCGCGAAAGTTGAATTGGTGAATTAACATTAATTAAACAAGTAAACATCAAGATTCACATTAAGACAACTACTACGTAAATAAGAGTTCATTGCTATCAGACAATGTCTGAAAATGATTTCAGCTTAGTACATTTACTTTTTTTTTTTCATAAATGATATAATAATGATTAGCAATGTATGGACAACGCAAGCCGATCTGAAGGAGGTGGCTTGGCCGTCAGGGTACTACCGCTTTTTACATCGATGTCAATTCGACTAAAGTCGCATCGCATCGTACGTCTGACAGATTTATTAAGTTATTAATAGGCCGAACCTTGGCAGGTAGTGGCTGATTCTCCAAACCATTATATTTTAGAACTCTAGGAACGCAAAATCTTAATTATACGAAACAGGTCATGGACTCATCAGATACCTATTTATCTCCTTAAAAAAAAAAAATACGTGTTTGAGTGATGGGCGTGATTGTTTATTTATTACTATCAGAAGCTACGTAACTTATCATTATAATGTATTTATGTTAAGATTTTGTAAATATTTTTACTTAAATTGTGATAACTTGGTGATAATGTTCTTTTTATGTCGAATAGATTAAGTACGTAAAATATTTGGTAAACATCCCCACTACAGTGTGCTACAATGTTGCGTTTTATTTTTATGTTACTAACCTACGCATAATAAATATATTATTATACTAGCTTTCGCTCGCGGCTTAGCTCGTATAAAAGTAATTTTTCCAGCACTTTTGTATTTATATTATTCATATTATTTAAAGCATTTATAATATAGTTATGATAAGCTGCACCCGCTTGCATGTCGGTTTCCCAAAAATTGTTTATCAACAGCTCAAGTAATCCCAAAGATCCAAGTTTACCTTTTCTTGTCTCTTTTTTGTTAAATTCGTTTTTTAAACTTTGTAACTACCTGTTATGGTTGTAAACAAAATTAAGGATTAAGTAGAAGTGCGCTTTCATCGTGAAAAGATTACGAATTGAAGATGTTAACATATTTATGCGAACCACGGAATTTCTGTCTGTAGTATTCTGTATGGCGAAAGAGAAGTTAATAAAACCATGCTTTTTATGGTATAGAGGGCAAACGAGCAGACGGGTCACCTTATGGCAAGTGACTACCGTCGCCCATGGACACCTGCAACTCAAGAGTCACAAGTGCGTTACCGGCCTTTGAGATGGGAGTACGTTGAGGATTATTTTTTGTGATGAAGTCCTACTTTTTTACAAAATGTATTTGAAAGACTGTCAAACGACCACTTAATTTTATTTCACAGGTACATATATTCTGCAGTAGACGTCCAATCAGTTTTAGGATTATAATAATTATGATACGATTTCTACACATCTTACACGGTGCACACTTACGCGTCGAATGGTAAATCAGTACTGTATACTCTGTTCCAAATTTTCAGTGGTATGTAGTTTACATACAATAAACCTACTGTAACATTTCGAACTATCGTGAGTTTGTAACTGAACGACCAACCTGGCCTCTTAGTTTAGATCAATACATTCTAAAAAGTCTGCTTTAAATTCATTTGATCTAGTTTTCCTTAGATAAACACATGTAGGTATCGTTAATTCAGTTGAAATATCTTCTAAAAATAAAGAGCTCATCTGATATCTAGGTAACTTGTTACGTGTTTGTGTTCCTACTTCGGAGAATTAGAATGTTTCAAAATAACCAAACCAGGTAACTACTTTGGTTAATTAAAAAACTAAAACTAAAACAAAGCACTTAATTCCAATAAATTAGGAATTACCACATTAGTAATGATTCCTGTGTCGCGAGGAACTTGACAAACATCGAAACAACGGACACAAAGAATATTCAGAGTCGGGACAACTATTTGAGGATCGCACAAATTGTAAGTCCCGTGTAGGTATCGAACTCATTCATACCCGTGCATTCACTGGTATAAACCGGGATCTACTAATCACAACTCATGTTTTATTACACATGTATCTAATATCACACTAAGTACATCTCTTTGGTGCAGTAGTGTTGTATTAGATACATTATAAACGTATAACAATAGTTAATAGTATTCAACAACCAATACAAACAGGTAAAACATTGAGGACAGAACTGGTTAAACAATATAAATTCATATTTAATAAGCATACTCAAGTCATACTATTTTAATACTTCGATTGTATCAGAAGAGCAGGGGCGTAGCTACCGCCGTATCAGCCGTATCAATGATACGGGGCCCCCGGGCTACAGAGGCCCCTAACGTGTGGAAGCAAAAATTAGTAAAATGTTATCCACAATGTCACTTAATCTCGTGCTTCCTGGGGAAAAAACATATAAAAAACTGTCATACGTGCCCATAGAGTTTTCACTTCAGAAATGACAAAAGTAAAAAAAAAACAATCTCTTTTATTCCCGGGTTAAGCGTCCGCCCAAAAGTTGGCAACATCCTACATCGGTTATTGCGGGATTCTCCCGTTTAAAGCATTTTTGTTTCTTTTGTGAGAAATCTTTTTCTTTGGGCCCCCCTAACTAATTTTGGTACAGGGCCCCTCCAAGGCACGCTACGCTACTGCAGAAGAGCCGATTAAAGTGAAATAATTAATGAATCATTGTGAACAACTTGATTCAGTTGCAAAAGAATTCATTGTCTTTAATGCTCAGCGTTGCTCATCGAAGGACCTGTTGTTCTCTTGTCTCGTGAATAACTCTTGTCCGCTAATGAATGCTGCCTGTTTTCTTTAATTAAATGACAATTGATTAGAAATTGAAGAAATATGTAGCTATTGGAGTACTTATATCCTACTAATATTATAAAGTAGCTGCGCCCCGCGGTTTCACCCGGTGTACCCGTAAGTCCCGCCGCCGTGGGAATATTTTTTTTTTTATGTGGGAGAGCCATGCTTCGGCACGTATGGGCCGGCTCGACTCCGCTCGTTACCACGGCTTCACAGAAAACCGGCCGTGAAGCAATGGTTGCATTGCATTTCGCCGCGTGAGTGAGGTTACCGGAGGCCCTAACCCTTCCCTCTCCCCTATTCCCGTCCTTCCCCTCTCCCCCCTATTCCCACTCTTCTACCCCCCCCCCCTCCCCCTCTTCTCCTACTCCCACCTTAAAGGGCGGCAACGCACTTGTGATTCTCGAGTTGCAGGTGCCCATGGAGGGCGGTAGTCAGTTACCATCAGGTGACCCGTCTGCTCATTTGCCGCCTATACCATAAAAAAAAAATATATCGGCGTAAAATGTAGCCTATGTGTTAATCCACGTCTCCAGCTCTACATACCAAGTTTCATCGCAATATAGTTTTTGCGTGAAAGAGTAACAAACATCGGCACCTTTAGGTATAAATGGTATAAGATTATTCGTGCGTCTATTTGTCCGTCTGTCACAACCAATTTGCTCCGAATCTACTGAACTAATTAAGTTGAAATTTGGTACACATATCAATTCCTGTGACCCAAATATAGAATCAGACATGGAACGTAAATAAATGAATAGGGAGTCAAAAATGGTCTGAACTGGTTCGAGATAAAAAAAACTACGTTTAAAAAAACCGACTTCAAAAACTAAAAAGTATTAAATAACTTAATATAGATTTAATTTAATACACCTCTTATGCAAACCTAATACCTTTAATATTAATAAAATAATATTGTTTGTATGTGCTACCTATTGATAGGTTTGAAGTCGGTGCCAAGCCAAATGTAATAGTAGGTACCTACACTCGCCGCTTGACACCGACTTCAAGCCTATCAATAGGTAGCACATATTTCGGGTATCTCGGAAACGGCTCTAACGATTTTGATGAAATTTTGTATTCAGATACAGTTTTCCATTTTAAGTGCAACTGCATAGTTGTATTTCCTGTAAAAACGCAATTATACAAAAAAAAAAAACAATATTTACAAAAAAGCTCGGTCTCCCAGGTACTGGATATATTAAACGCGAATAATAATACGTAACTTAGTATACATTTAACGTAACAACTATATATATATAGGCAACCAAACCATGTCAAACTTTGAACACTTTTCATTGCTATCGAAATGGTGGCAACACAAACACGCATTTACAGCGATAAACTGACCTAACTACAAACGAGGTTACATTTCCGTAAAATATTTGTTACTACTGGAATTTGGGCATAGAGACCGTACAAAGTTAAATATTTTTTTTTTACAGGGCAATTGGAGCATACATTCTCACTATATTTGATTGTAGAAATGTTTAAGAATGTGAATCTGAAGGTCGAGGTTATATTGTATACGTATATATAGTTACCCTTCGCTCGTTACGTAGTTATTTATCATTGTGTGTGTGCAATTCACACAAGCCAGAAGTGAAACTTCAGAAAGGTAGCCTACGAGAGAATGAGAAATAAAAAGTAAAATCAATTACAAATTAATTAACCAACGAATTTTAATACGCAAATGCACAAAAATGACACCACGTTGACTTCGTAGTACGCTGGCGCAAAGACAAAGATTATAGGAAACACTGTGTACTTGTATTCTATCTCATTCTCTCGCAGGCTTAATCCTATTTATGAATATGTTTGTCTCTTTTCAAAGATACCAGACCTACTACCTATCTACCACCATGTTAAATTCTCAATGACATACAAGTACCTACGTACATAAAAGTACTTAATACTAAAATACCTCTTTTAAAAATATTTCAACCGAATTTGTTTAAGAATAATACTCTGTGCTAGATTTGGAGTAATTAATAAGCGGCATCTTTACGGTTGTGGTTTCAAAGGTTATTCTAAAATAAAATTACTACAACCTCACCACATGTGAGTCACACACATAATTTAAAAATGTAAAGGCTATTACTTGTTACTGTAGCTTTGAATACAGACAATTTGAATTGCATAAAACTATTAATATTATTAATAATAACTTGACTGTCAAAGACATTTAAGGTGACCTTCTATTATTATAAGTTAAGTAAATTTGCGTGTTGGCTAGATAATAGATTCTTTTCACGAAGTTGTTAATTTCTAGAAACTTGTAGAGGTAACGTCACTGTAACATTGTAGAATAGTTTCAAGACTGTTTTTAGTTCTGGTGCATCGTATAATAAATACAAGGAATTTATTTAGATTACATACATACATACACCCAAGCCTGTATCCCTGAAGAGGAAGGCAGAGGCATATTAAGCACTCACGATTAGCCTAATATAGTTTGGTCCCACTTACATGATATTGGCAAGCCTTTTGCCGTGAACCGGGCACTGGGAATTAAAGATGGGGAAAATTGGTACTATATTGAATGGGAAAGATAGGTAAGAAGGGAAGGCAATCGAAGGGAAGGGATATTGCTTATACGGATATATTGGGGAGTGTAAGCAATTACTAGAGCACGGTAACCGGCGGGAAGCAAGGCCGTCTTTGGGTAGGCCGGGGCCCCTGGGCACACAAGAACTTGGGGCCCCATCGGAAAGTTCAAAGCCGTAAATGACAAGAAAAACAGTTCTATTATGATAAAGATTTTATATTTATTTATTAACTATGGTTAAGGGATACTAAACATATAGAAAACAAAACATATTTTAATACTTATTGTTATTTACAAAGGTTTTTGTGTAGCTGTTTTTTTTTAATGCGCATATTTAATGTGTCAATTATGTTGTTATTGTAAATCTTTTCTTTGCCATTCTACTCTATAGACTCTTCTCTCAGATCTTTTAAACAAAGGTGATACGTGTGCATCGATACTTGCTTTTTGTGATTTTATGTTATGCTTTGGGGGCCCCCCTGAGGTCGTGGGCCCTGTACGCGTGCCCCGCGTGCCCTTATGGTAAAGACGGTAGTGCTGGGAAGTCCAAGCCCTCTAACACAGTATTCCGATTGTTTAATTAAAAGCCATACAGTTTTCTCTCGGCAGAAAAATGTCACTGCGAGTTATTATAATTGTCCGATCCAAAATATGTGAATGCATATTATCACCGGACAAGACTGATACTATATAGGAAGGAGTAGGGCTGCCATCCGTCCGGGTTTCCCCGGATTTGTTCTAGTTTAGAGGGCATCCGGGGAGCGTCCGGGCGGAGTTTTCAAAAAGTGTCCGGGTAAAACCAGGAAACTCTGTGCCAGGGGTAACTTATAATTTATATTAGATGAACAAGCTGTTTAATTTAATTAAAAATTGAATTGGCGTTTTTTTAAGGTGTCTGGGAAAGAATCTCGATTACAGACATGTGTCCGGGATTTTTGAAGAGCTTGTCCGGCGTCGGCAATTTAAGCGATGGCAGGCCTTCCTAGGTATGATATTTTATTTAAAAAAATAACAATAATAATTAGGGACTAGGGAATTATATATGGTATGGATTGTAAAAGAAATATTGATTGATAAATGTAAACTGATATTATTTCATTTATTTCCAATGACTAGCAGCGTGGGAATATTGGGATAAAAAGTTGCCTATGCGTTAATCCAGGTCTCCAGCTATCTACATACCAAGTTTCATCGCAATCGGTTCAGTGGTTTTTTCGTGAAAGAGTAACAAACATCCATCCATCCATCCATCTATCCATCCATCCATCCAAAAAAATTGGAAAATTGGATTTTTGTGGTTATTTTCCTATTGCTTAATAATGTAAGTGTGTACATTTGTTTAATTATTTTGAGTTGTGGTTCAGCTCAAAATAATAAAACAAATGTACATACGTTAAGTGTTGGTGAACGCTAGACGCTAAGTCTAGCGTCAAGTAGTGGTGATATTTTTAAATCTGGAGATAAGAAATTCAATGGTGTGCATAACTCAAAAATTTAAATTTTTGAGTTAGGTCCCTTCAGATCTAGGTGTGCGATAGAGAGAGAGAGAGATAGAGATGCATGAAGTGATCAATTCAGTCAATTCGGTAATCGGTCGCTGTAGGCTGAGGAACCCTACAACTCCACGGATCACTTGCGAATTACTCATCAAATTAAAAGAAACGTATGTAGGTATGTATTTATTTAAACTGCAAACAATTGAAATACATATTATTTAATATTATAAATAAAAAGGTTGTTAGAACAATAATATTGCGTGCCCTTCCTGCCACGCGTGAAGTTTATAAGCAGCTAAGAGATTTCTGTAAAATTAAAAAAAAGAAAAACTGTCAGTTGTAGGACTGCACGTCAGAAGTAAAAACATAACTTACATAAATACATAAAAGTTTATATACATAAACGCACGCACGCAAGCACGCACGCACGCACACACATTTTATAAAATAAAAGCCTTTTAAAAAAATGCGTTTTTTGGTAGGGGGCCGCTACCCTTTAGCCAGACCTCGACTTTATTATTCAGGGATCTTTCTAGAAGTATTACAAAAACTTTCATAGTGCCTCAAGAACCTACCCTAAATTGTTCACCAGCTCTCGGACTATTACGATTTTACGCTCAATGTTCACATTTATATCACAATTTGCCCAAGTGCCTAATTGACACTGCTTTGACCTTACTGTCAATAAGTCTCAGCTAATTTAATAAAAACTTACGTAGGTAGCTTTACGATTTATTCAGCTTATAAATAGGTATTCAATTCGGCTGCTGTGGAAATGCACTGTACCTATAAGTTTTACGTTGACGTTGGTGGTTGACGTTAATATATTCTGTTTTTTGTTGCTTTTGCTGTAATTGGCTATACTGTTCGTACTAAAAATTAACCGTTTCGTTGAGAACTTTTATAAAATATTATAAAAACCGGACAAGTCATGCGCGCACTCACGCACTGAGGGTTCCATGAGCAAAATAGTTTTTTTATGCGATATAACGAGAAATTAATGATTTTGTTTTGTGACGTTGTTTCTTAGCAGATTTCACAATTCTGGTCAACGAGAAATAACGTATTTTCATTTATTCATCACTAACACTGAACACTGAATCAATACTTTTTAACCCATAGACATAAAGTGTTAGAACAACTTCTTACATAAAAGAAGCAGTTTATTTAAGTAATTATTATGTAGTGGAAAACCAAATAACGACATCTATTAATTCTGTCGAGTTATTAGTTCATTCCTGTGCTATTTTTTTTTTATAAGAATGCTAGCACTGTGGGTTACACATTACTAGTATTCTTGTTAACCCCTCTAGCTAAGCTAAATATGCTTGTGTTAGGAGTGGTTTCACGTCGGTAGTGCACTGGGTGTGGTTCGAACCCGCAACCACGTGATCACAAGTCCGACGCCTTAGCCATTACGCTACCGTAGTAGTTTATTTTAATCACCTTTACTACTAACACTTGCAATTACATTGACCTCACGCCAAGGCCACTCGTCAATTTTATCACGCATCAAGGAAATTCCAATTTCGAAAGTGCTAACCTATGTGGGCGAATGACGTGACTTTGTCGGGCGGTGTTTGTGTCGAGTATGACGCTAGCGACACTCCCTTTCGGGTCGCTGCCAAAATATTAGCGACACTGACGTCGCAGTCTGATTTTACACCTGCCGTAGTACAAATGTGTAACATTTGAATACTGTAATATTAATATTGTATGACGCCAATACGTCATTACTCATTTATTTTAAACGTTGAATTTGTTTAGTCTCGTCAGTGTATAGCCTAGTTTATGCTATTAAAACCAATGTATTAGACTGTCGTCATCTGTAATAAAGCCAAATTTCACTACCAGAAATAGATACTTAGATTAAAAGAGTTTTGAACTTATTTCCTTATAAGATCGTGATCAACAACGGATCTTCTTCTAAGCATATATAATAAAAAACGCGCCGACTCAAAACAAATTTATAACGGCTGTAAGAAACGGCCTCCGATTCTTCAAATAGTAGATTCAGACCGTCATTCTGAATGGAAAATCTTTGGAATTTTCTGGCGGAATTAAATTTATTTTTGTTTCAAAGTGATATCACAATGAGTAAACAGAACATTTTACCGAAAAAAAATCAATAAATACCCCATACGGCCACAACCTGCAATGTAATCAATTAAACAACATTTATTCGACGACGCCGAACGTTTAAGGTCATTCACCGTACCGCACAAAATGATGCCTACACGTGTTGCGTGTACATTGCGTAGCGCAAAATCAAACTAATGACTGTAAATCCTTAATATCGCATCTTTATGATGAACTGACTTTTGCATTGTGATAAGTGATAAGTATCCAAAGAAAGTCGTTTTTGTAAGTTCTTCGCGTCGGTGATACTCAAACTCAAGATTTGAAAGATTTATTTATTTTTGCTTTTAAGTTCCTTTTCGTCGGTTTAATTTTTGTATATATTTTTTTTATTTTATGATTTTTTGTGGCTCGCGTCATCTTTTAATACTCTGACAACTACTATCTTTTTAACCGACTTCAAAAAAGGAGGAGGTTCTCAATTCGACTGTATGCTTTTTTTATGTTTGTTGCCGCTGAACTTGAGACTGGGTGAACCGATTTTGATGATTCTTTTTTTATTTGAAACCTGGTGCTTCCCGTGTGGTCCCATTTCAATTTGGTCCAGTTCTGACAATGGCATCCATGAGAAAATCATATATAAGTCTTTTATGGAATAGTTTTTTTTGTTGAAGTCGGTTTTTTTTTAAAGAATTATAATACATTTAATACTAAATACTTTAAAACGCTACCCAATGTCTTTTCTTCAAAGTATTTTAAGTGATTTCTGTCACTGAAACCACAATCTTACTTCTAATTGTTTAGAAAAGGCATGGTTTCCAGCATCAGCTCAGTTTCATGATGTGATGATTCCTTAACACAAATACTGATTAAGTTATGAAAAGTAAACAAAAACACCATTCGTGCCCATTTTCTCCCAATTTTATCAGGATCCTATCATCAGATCCAGACTTCCTTGCATGGGACCACCCTTGAGGTACCCTATACCCTATCTAACAAAAAATGAATCATCAAAATCGGTTCATAAATAACGGAGTGAGGGCTGAACATACATAAAAATATGTATATATACGGTCGAATGAGAACCTCCTCCTTTTTCTCGTCGGTTAATAATATCAGTATATTTATTTCAAAGCTTAGTCACACTAAATTTAGTGGGTTTAAAGAAGAAATGGTTTCTCAGTTAATAGGTTTAGGCTGACCTAAATGTGTCAGCTTTTCATGTAACCTACTTATATCGGACGGCTTTTGGAGTTCGCTAAATATTATTTGCATAATAAATCTGGTATGAAATGTTGTACAACACTTAAAGTAGGGTACAGAGTTTTTTCTGTTTTCATTACCTAGATTTAATTTCCTCAGAAGAATTAACCTGAAGATGTGAAGTCAGACAGACTTAGTACCAGTGTCAGTGTACAGAGGAGTACATTAGTGTCATTATATTCCAACAAGAAATCATTAAATAAAACCAAAAACTCGACTGTGTTAAAATACTAACTGATAAACATATTAAGCACTGAACTCGTGACCGTCGCGCTAATAATACATATTTCGATCCACTAGAGGGCACTAATCTAAACATTGAGTTCTGTCATCTCGTTATTAATTAATGTCACCAACTTGCTAATGTGACTTGATAATGATGTCAGCAGAGTGCAATGACTGCCTATTTAATTTTTTTGAAAATAACATTATGGCGCCAAAATTCCGCCATCTTGATTTTTTATAATTTTAATATACCCAGTGACACTCATGTTAAAAAACGAGTATAACGACATTTCATTCATCAAAATTTGTTCAGCAGTTTAGTAGTTACGAGTAAAAGTGTGTGTTACCTAATACTGCACTCTATCTTTCAACACGTTTTGAAATTTTTTTATTTGTTTCGAGGTGACATAAATTAAAAAAGGCTTTCGATTAAACTAACTTCTTCAGTTCAGGTAAGCCCCTGCTGAGACACACTGGAATGGTGTCATAATCGCCTCCGCTCCTTCGGATTATGTGTATTACATAGCTTAAGCTTTTGGAAGTTGGACCGCTTTCCGTAAACTCTTTATTCGAAATAATCTCAACAATCCAAAACAAGATACATACGAGAAATAAAAGTGGAAAGTTTATTAATCAGTAAACACGAATTGTTCATTTAGGAATCGTGTTGAGTAATAACAAATTAAACGATATTATAAGAAGTGGGATCAAGTTCAAGAACCTAATCTTAGGACCGATCAAGCACTGCCCACACTTAACGGATTCTCAGCCACTTTGACGAAGGCGTCATTGATCTGAAGGGTAGAAATATTTTACAATCTACATGGGACCTAGATGTAACTGAATCAACAAACAAGAATTATCAAAATCGGCAGTATAACGAGTAACATACAGACAAAAATTACAAGCTCCTGCATTTTAAAGTAATCATCATCATCATCAGCCCCTCATTATCCACTGCTGGACATAGGCCTCTCCTAATGAACGCCACTCAGCTCGGTCGTCAGCTCACCTCATCCAGTTTTTCCCCGCCGTTTTGCGCAGATCGTCACTCCACCTGGCCGCAGGGCGTCCTACACTATGTTTCCCTTGACGTGGTCTCCACTCCAGAACTCGTCTACCTTTTAAAGTCGGATCAGTTGTTATCTAGAGAAAGAAAAGTGACAAATCCTTCAAAAGTTTCTCATTATAAAGTATCCGTGCTTGTCGAAGCACTAACCATTGCAACAATAAGTATGAAATCATTTAGGGAAAAATTTACTAAAACATTTGAGTCATGTTTCTTTTTAAATCTATTGTTAGGAACAGTAATCATTAACATCGTTCGGCTTCCGTCAACAATTCCTGTCATCGGATAAAATTATCGATGATCACGGATCCTGTTTTTCAGAGAAATAATCAAAACAGAAGCGTGCTCACTTATAAAGATATGCAGGTTCTTAAATATAGACATGACATTAGCATGATCTGGAAGCATCGAGGTAGAGGTGGTGTGGATCAACGACGGCCACGGTTGAATTTTCATACATCAGTGCTTCTATAACCTATATATATATATCTATTTATGTCGACGTATATACGTACTAAACTCAGTTATTAAAACTACACTCATTGAAGGATTAAACCTAGTTCTTTCATTAGATCAAGTTTTGTCATAGGCATTATCACCTCTGTTTTACTGATATTATTATTTATTATCGACTGGTCTGTTGGTCTGGGGTGAGGGGGGGGGGGGGGGGGGGTATTATTAATACAACCCAGGCAATTACATTAGAATTTTAGTGGAGATTTTATTTTCATTATTAATGTACATTTGTGCAACCACTTATATAAATTATAAGGCCCATTTGGAAATAAATAAAGAATTTGAATTTATATTTCAAAGTATCTGGACATTATGAAAATTTTCCACATTATATCCATCGTCCGCGTGGAATTAAGTGTTATCGTGCACTACTTTTGCCCAGTTCCTATAATCAAGGAACGATTCGTTTTGCTTACTGACGGTAAAATTTTCGTTGACAATGCAACGAAATTTTACCATCCGTAAGCAAAACGAATCGTTTTGCTTACGGATGGAACCGGGCTTTAGAGATCTAAATATTGTAAGCTAACAGTTATGTTATTTTTTTAAGTTCACAAATTATAAACTGCCCACCTCTATTTCAGGTTGAATAAGCTTGTACTTTAAATTCAACAAACAAGAAAAACACTTCAGAAACAACAAAAACATTTATTTTAAAGATGTTTTTGTTAAGTTTTTCTGTTTTGAGCTTGTATGAAAAGATGGTCTGCAGTCGTGTGAATTACCACTCAGCTGTGCTCTCATGTTAAATTGTTAATTGCAGCTTTTTTATTAGAGGCCAGAAGCACGTGTATTCTACATAATAGTACCACAGGTGAGAACGCTTCAGTGAAGCATTGATTTTATCGGCCCTAGTCCCTTGATTTATAACCGGCTGAGTTAGCCAAAAATCCCCAGAAAAGAAGTAGTGTGACGTTCCCTATTGGCCTTTCTTCTTCTGAATCTTGAACTGGACATACGAAAGTGGGCCTCCGAACAGTATGTAGTGACAAGCGCAAGTAATAGCATTCACCTTTGTAGGTTACGTATACAACTTTTGTAGTAGAATGTATATGTTTGTCAAATATATAATTCATTAGGTACGCTACTAATCATTTGTCTTGATTCACACCCTTACCGCATCTTAAATATAGAACAGACACTTTTAATATTAGACAGCACCAACTGTTTTTTATGTACTAAAATTATAAATTATATATATACTTACCCTATGTAATTCCAACCAAAGTTTTTTTTTTTTTTAATGGTATAGGGGGCAAACGATCAGACGGGTCACCTGATGGTAAATGACTACCGCCGCCCTTGGGCACCTGCAACTCGAGAGTCACAAGTGCGTTGCCGCCCTTTAAGTTGGGAGTAGGAGAAGAGGGGGAGAGGGGGGAGAGGGGAAGGACGGGAATAAAGGAGAGGGAAGGGTTAGGGCCTCCGGTAACCTCACTCACGCGGCGAAATGCAATGCAAGCATTGCTTCACGGCCGGTTTTCTGTGAGGCCGTGGTAACGAGCGGAGTCGAGCCGGCCCATGCGTGCCGAAGCATGGCTCTCCCACATAAATTCTGAGTAAATTGCAAATATCTTACAATGACGACAACTTTTTTTCCGATATCCTATTTAAATAAAACGAAGCTTATATTCTACTCTCAATTATACTCAGTCTACTTGTGAAAACTACATGAAAATCCGTTCAGTCCTAGGAACTGTGCGCTAACAAACAAATAGGAAAACAGACAGACAGCAAAAATTCTAAAAATCGCTGATTTGTGTTCTATTACTCTGCTTTAGTTACCCCACAGAACACATCTGCTGTTGTAACACAGATTGTGTTGTTCTATTATATGAATACATAGACAGATTGTGTTTCCGCATCGTTGGTGCAAAACAAGATCGTGTAATTACTGTGACAAGACGTTACAGGAAATTACTGCGAAATTATTATTACGACAACCATATTACAATTATGTCTTACCCTTGTCAAATTATGCAAATAAAAATGTTCTTCTTGGTGCCATGACAGAATTGAAAGCGTTCTTTTATAGTATCAATAAAATATTAGTGTCTATGTTTTGTTTCTTTATGAATATGAACTAGCTGACCCGCGCAACTTCGTCCGCGTTTGTAAATTTTCCCCGTTTTTGCAACGTTTTCCATTGAAGCTCCTCTCCCATTGGTTGTAGCGTGATGTTATGTAGCCTATAGCCTTCCTCGATAAAAGGGCTATCCAACACTAAAATAATTTTTCAATTCGAACCAGTAATTCCTGAGATTAGCGCGTTCAACCAAACAAAATAACTCTTCAGCTTTATAATATTAGTTTAATGTACATAAAGAAAGAAGTTGTTTCATTTTCGACTAACAAATTTAAGGTTTTCACAAAGGAAAACCCACATTTTTGTCAAAATGTGTTCCACATTTAGAAAACATATTTTTATGATGCCCAAAGCCCGTTTTTTTTTTTACAATGATTGCCACATTCCAGATCCTCGTAGACCAAATGACCTAAAATATGAAATATAGGTTTAATACTTCAACGTTCTTACGTTTTTTTTTATATTTATTGATTACTGGATTGGATATGTTTTCTTTTAATATGCGTATGCATATATGTATATAATTTGTGAAATGAAAGCCTTATGCCTTTTAATACAACAGTCACTTACACTGCATTAGGTCTCACATTAGGAATTTATTCGTTAGATTCACTCATTTTGGCGGACAAACGATTGAAAAATGGCGGGAAAGTGTTATTTACTTTTTATTTTTCTTAATGTTCTATATTTATTTACGTTAGTATATTAAGTTTATTATATATATATATATATATATATATATATGTATATATATAATAAACTTAATATATATATATATATATATATATATATATATATATATATATATACAAACATTTCAACCAAAGAGATTTTTTTTTCAATTTTATACATCCAAAATACGAAAATACTTTTTCCCCGACCCATTATGTAGAGAAGCCGATAGTAATTAGGAGTACCTACGTAATAATTTTTGTAATTGTGCTCTAATGCTACGTCACTACGTGACTTACATACCTATTACTTACGTAAAAATATTTTACAATAATTAGTATGTACCTACCACATGAAACAATTTTATTATAATTACATTAAATTTGAAGATTGTTAAATGTAGCTATCATAAAGAACTTTGAACTATTATTTCATTATCGATGCACGACAGACACTTTTAAATTGCCGCAAATTTGTGAAAACAAATGACATATGAAATCATCAAACATCTACAGATTCCCAAAGAGTTCCTAATTCTAAATTTAAATAATTTTTTCATCAGCTGCTTTTCTTACTAGCCAATTCAAAAACCTTTCAGTGTGACCCACGTATAATGTGTGCATGTACAAGCACACATCAATGGTATGTACATTATTTAATTATAATCCTCCTCCTTTTGACTATATTTTAATCTATAATTCTAAATCATAGTTGGTTGCATTTATTAACTAGGTACCACCACTGAGGATGAACATTTTCAAGTAGGTAATCTGAAGTCTTTCTATTGAATTATTTTTTCTTTTAGCTCTGACCGTGATAACTTGAAAACGACTTAACCGATTACATTCATCTTTTTTTATGTTTTCTAATACTTTGTAGAAGGTTCTTACAGAACGAAAAATTAAATAATTTGGATAGATTTCACCAAAATTTCCACGCCAACGAAGTCGCGGGCAACAGCTAGTTGGTCAATAAAAATATTTACTAATATCACTAAAACCGTAATTACCTATTTAGACATTGCAAGTTCGGGCGTTTTGATTTTAATGGTCGCTGTTAAATATTAATCCTGGAAATATTTATCCCTATTTCCCTGTGTTTGTTTCCCTGTTGCCTAGGAGAATTATATCTAAATAGATGCCGAAATTTATTGATCTACCCAACCCCACCTTTCATTCCTGATTCATTGTAGCATAAGTCTAACAAAATGAACAAAAACTTTGAACGTTGTATTTTCTGGAGTTTATTCAAAAGCAATAAATGTAGACATACATGTATGTAGCAATACACCGAATAAGGAGAATGTATCATTCTCTAGTGATACGAGAGCTACTAGGTACTACCTACTGTAGGTATTGTCACCAGAGCTCCATTTATTTTTAGCAATGTGCATGTTACCTTTGGTGTTGCAAGAGTTTACAGACCACAACCGTATTTCATTGACTAGATAGACTGATCGGTTTGACTTTTCCTTTGGCAGGGGGGTGAAAGTTCCCTGACATTTCAAATTCAAATTGAAGGCTAACGCCTTAAAGGATCTTGTTATGATTTTTTAAATTCCGAATGTGGAAGTCCTAACAGTTCGAATACCCAGTTTATGTAAGATTGCTTTCCGGTAACCTAGGCAATCTCTCATTTTGTGAGGGTTTATTGACTGAAATAAGTCGGCATGCATTGAGCGCAAAGTGTTATTTAGATTTACTTGTTAAATACTACCTACTTGTATTTACAGATTAGACACCTATTTAAAGATTTAAAATATATACCAAATAATATTATAAGACTTATTAATACGTAGATATGCCAAACTAATATGATAAAATCAAAAAAAATTGGTTGCCTGTAAAGTCGGTATACGGGCGAAAGTTTTACGTGACAACGACTTTGAGTGGTAAAATAATTTTAATGTGAATATTCATTCGTATAGTAGGAAGAAGGATGAAATAATAGTAACAATTTAAAACATTTATTTATACAAAGAATTATATTTAAAACGCGTGCCTCTCACTCGCTCTCATTGTGAGCGCATAACGTGAGCGGAGCGTAACGCAGTTTCTTGAAGTGTCACCCGGCAAACCAATTTATAAGACGTTGTCACGTCAAAAATATGGTGTTGGTAGATACGTAAAATGTTAAGAAAAATAGGGTAACTTTAATTACCTGAAGCACTTAAACAAAAAATAAGTAAATATTTAGCTAGGTACTTATTTAAGTGCTTTTAGTAAGTAGTAGTTTAGCAAGTAAGTCCACTTACAAATATATGGTATGGTATACCAAAATTACCCACTTTTTAACTTAGAACAGGATTTCACATATTTTCACTAAAATGTTTTATGTCATTGTATTTTCAACATTCTATTTTGTTTAAACATAATTTAGTAACAGTTCTTGGCAATTGATACATATCTAACCGAAATAGGTTTTCACAGTACCTACCGAGGTAGGTATGTAGGTACTATGTGTTGTGTATGAATAAAGTTAACTAAATATCAATCATAACTTTTTATTACATGGATCCTACATAGATAGCTGTGATGGCATGTTACTTATTAATCGTAAAAAATTGGCACTAGTTAGGGCCACACGATCATCAGACGACCGACAACGTCACATTCTTCATTCATTGCGCCGCCGCGCAGTTGTGACTGGCGGCGTGGCTGGTTGAGTGGGGGCGGCTAAACCGGTGTCAGTTCGCAAACAGCCGACGCTGTGTGAAATTGTGTTTTCGAACGAAACACGAGTTACGGGCGGTCACCGAACGCACAAGAAATGTCATTTTACCCCGATAAATTTCGGCGGCCTACCTAAATTTTTGTTTACGGACTCTTGTGAATTTGTGATATCTTAAGACCGCAAATCTGTTAACGATAATTTGATTATTGTCAAATTACATTTTGTGGTTCGAGTGTTTCGTATCATAAATGTGCTGACATTTTATGTATCATCTTTAACCCCAATCCACACAAAAATAAGTTGTCTATTCAAACGAACGATGTCTATTCAGTTTTTGCATTTGAAAATGTATGTGGACTGACTTTCGTAACAAATTAAAACCTCATCGAATCACTCTCTTGTGACCTTCTTTGCATTCAGTCTTTGGTTTATCGAACTTATGCTGTGACCTTCTAGATGAAGGAGTCTTACTCTGATGAAATTATGCTGTGTTTTGTCCAGGGGTTTGGAGCCGCAGAACACGCTTATAACAAAAACCCTGAGATAAATGGAAATGTATCAGATTCTAATTTGAAATATAACAAGGAACCTAAAAGAGTATCATTACAAACAAATTATAAAGAAACTGAAGACTCTCAGACTGTAAGACTTCGTAGAAAGTCGCAAGCTCTTGTCACTGGAAAGTCTTTGAGGCTATCATCTGGAAACCGGTTTACAGAGGTGAAGAGGAGCTTTAGTGACCGATTCTCTGTCATTACTGATGCAAGTAGTAAGAGGCCAGCGAGGACACTCTTGACCATTAGGAAAACTTGGTAATTATTACTTGAAATTTATTTACTTGTACATAATAATTTTGATTTATCTGATTGAAAATACTGCATCAAAGTGCATCAACATCATCTTAGCCGTAAGATGTCCACTGGTGATGATGCTGATGATGATGATGACTGCTCTTTAAAAGAGTATGTATGTTATGAAAGTAGTCTCTTAAAAAAGATGTTAATTCATTACATTCCTATTACATTTTGGCCTTCGTCTGAACTCCTTCTCATCTACAACAACTTTCCTCGTCTAGTACCCTTTCAAGGCATACTCAACTAGACAGGGCAGAGGTTTCTTACGTCCATGTGAAGTAGAAATCAATTCATGAGTTATCTTAAATCAATAAGAAACAAAAGTTAAAATCCTAAAAATGAAACAGGTACTCTCTTTATGACAACAACACCTGTTTCATTTTCAACAGGTTATTTCTATAATTATCTATATTGTATACTAAACTCATATTTTACACACTAATATTGAATACCTCAATATTAATGTGATATAAGGCAGTCTTATCTCTACACATTGGTTTCTGAGAATTCAAGTAATGATGTAGAAGTTGCTGTGAAGCAATACATATATTACTTTAATACAATCTTAAAGAAAACACCTACAGTTCAAATGAATTAATTAACACAATACTAAGAATTTGTTAATTCCTTAACCCCTGGTTAATAATTCATGCATCTAATGCTGCAAGGTTTTCTATAATTCTTATTATTTTTAATCTTGAAATATGTTGATTTGTTATTCCTTGCAATAATATTTACAAATTGTCTAAACAATATTATGTGTTGTTTCTCACACACCCAATCTCAGTATCTTTTCTAATTAACTTGTAACATATTCTATAACTTTTTGATGGCAAGCCCATAAACTTGTGATTCATCAGTATGTTATCATCATTGCCTGCATAATGTTCATGATGTCCTTGCCACATTTAGTTATAACCCATTGCCAAGTTTTCATCTCGTCACTGCTTCTGCAATGAGTGTTTGTTGAGATGTTCTTTGTGAGTACTGAGTGATGTTGAATTGTCCAAAACATATTAATTAGTACTTATTAGTGGCAGTAAAATAAATATCTATAAAAATATTTCCAGCTTAAATGACAGAGGAACTAATATGTGTTCTGGGAATTTAGATAATCTCTACCATTAAATTTAGTATATCCATTTAGAAACATGTGTGACATGTGATATATCTGGAAACCTGAGATAACTACTTTAATAATAAAATATATTAAGATTCTAAAATCTAATTTAATCCACCGAGAGCCTAGTTTGTGACCACTTTTATATTAAACATTTTTTTTATTCCCTTATGGCCTACCTAATGGTAAGAGTTAAACTATCATAGCCTGAAATGCTTTTAATATGAGAAAAATTATTTACACATTCCTTTTCTTGTTAAAACTTATAAATGTATAGAAACCTGTACTGGCTGAATGAGGAAAAAAACCTTCTTTGTATTGCTATTGTGTTTATTTTTATTATTGTTGGAAGGTATATGCAAGCAGAACTCACAATTCAACATTTGGGATGCATTTTGTTCATTTACTAAAATTAGCCCAAATGATTCACTAGTACTGTACCACATCTGAAAAGCTGCAACTGACAAGTATTAAGGCTGAATTTTAGTGAGGTTAATCTTGGCCTTAATGGCGAAAATAAATAAGTTAAAGTTTAGTTACAGTTAAACGTATAACAGGAATGTAACACACGAGTAGAACGCGCCAGTGTTTCGCGTTTAACGTGTCATCCTACTATCCTACTAATATTATAAACGTGAAGTTTGTCAGGATGTTTGTTGCTCTTTCTTTCTGCTGAACCGATTGCAATGAAACTTGGACATAGATAGCTGGAGACCTGGATTAACACATAGGCTTCTTTTTATCCCAATATTCCCAACGGCATCGGGACTTACGCGGGGCGCAGTTAGTATACACATAAATCTAATACAGAGCGTGGTTTCGTGTAAGGAAAATAAAACTTTATTATAACTTCATACTACCGGGATCTACATTACGATGAGTAAAACGAAACTCGCTTTGTCGGGTTGAGAGCCCTTTTCGCACCCCCCGTCATGACCTTGAGCTCAACCTTATACTGTCATGTGACTTGCCAAGTAAGCATAATAAAATTGGTAGTACGATGAAAACATCCCGATGTATAACACTTTTCGATGTTTTTAGGAACAATGATTACATGCAATCTAGTAAGTTTATGGTAATGTCTTTTCTATATAAGTCCATATTCGCACTATAGAATGATACCTGTGTCGCTGTGATCTTACTAAAAATAATAGACAAAACGCACTCAGCCCAAGATTTCTCAGGGATTCCAAAAAGAACAAAAAATCTTATGACTCTACATACCCCACATGGTCCCACTTATCAACCCTATAACACTTAGTTGCGAGGTGATCACTAACACCCATATGAATGTCTCTGCGCTATCCAACATTGATTGATTCATTATCGTAAACTGTTTGCCAGTGTGCTAGCTTTAGATAACTATTGTGAAGAGAAATTTATATCCTGCTCAAACTTGATTCCTCAATTTACCTGAACTTTGTGGTTATGTTGTAACGAAGAAGTTTGTAGAATATTGGTGCAGTTCAGTCCAAACGATCAATAATAACGATGACAGAGATAGTTTGATAGCAAATTTAAAATACGAGCAAATACGAGCTAAAAAATATATTAATTACTGATATTTTTCACATTGAATTCTCAAGATGTTCACGAGAGTATAATCGCCCGGGGTTTTTGTTTTGTTGTAAAATTTATTATGGCTTTTTGATTAGGCATTAGTAACAACAGCACAATATAACAAAGCCCCTTTTTAAGGTTTATTATTATAATATTGTAAAACATAAATAAAATAATAATGAAAGCATGTTCTCGGTTGTGAAACAGATACCAGTATTGTTCGTGTTCATTTCTAGTTAGATTGAGTAATCGCCGCATCTGGTCCGTTGGATCCTATTATTATGTTCGCACTAAAAGGTGTGAATTACATGAATATTTATAGGTTGGAGAGAATTTTATTCCAGAAAAAATCGTTAAAGAAGATACACGTGCTTTTCTATGATTGACTATTATTATTTTTTATTCTGTTGCTGTGCTGTGTTAAAGTGACCAACGAGATAAGACTTGTATTGTGTTCCTCAGTAAAAATCGCAGTCGCAAAATAGGTTTAGCGTGTCTGCGAAACAAACAATCAAAAATTATACGGGTATTAGACTGCCTTAACGGTGTTTATCAATGAATACAGCCATGCGAAGTGTCAGTACAGCCATATCACACATTACTTTTTATGGTATGAATTTAGGTTTAACGAATTTATTAGGTACACTGTGTCATTACATTGTAGAAATGTATAAAACCATCATGTTAACCATAAAATTTCAATTTTTTTTTGTTCAAATTGAATTCTAAAATATGCTCATCTTACGTCTGAAATTTTATAACTACCTAATTCTTTTGAATATTTTTGGCAAAGACAACAAATTTTGGTCTTTTCAAAAAGGTCTTACCAACACTTATTACTTCATTTTTAAGAAATTAAAATGCTACTTTTAGCACCATGTCTGTGATAAAATGCTCCAAAGTTTTGATTGGCACATGGGTTTTTCCTGCTCCGTCATAAAGCAATTAGAGTTTAATTTATTCTGAGTATAGCAAGTAGATGACATAATGACTTTTGCTAATTTTGTGAGCGTTTTCGTCAAAATAAAAATGGTTGTTGTTATATGTGAAGATGGTTCATGAAATGGTCAATAGCCTGCTCCCGTATAGTATGGATTAGCTTTAAGACATGTCGTGCCCGTGCCTAGAAATCTCTCTTTCTCGTATAATGTACTGTTTGTTTATTGCTTCTATACGGTTCTATCTTAAGGAAATATTCAAGTTTCTTCATTTTCAATATCAAAGATCACTAGAAAACTTTGCGACTGGACATGACTGGTCATTTTAATTTTCTTTTAAAATCCTGTAGGATTTAAGCAGCTCTGAAAATTAGTGGCGCACCTTATTGCCGAGCACTACCTGCGTAGAAATTGTTAACCTTTTAAAGGTATATATATACCTACATTTTTTAATGTAATCTACACATATTATATATGGTTTAACCTCGCTAAAACTAATTTTATTCTTTTTTTACTATAATTATTTCAATTGGCGTTTTGTCGTAATTTTGTATGTAAACGTGTGTACCTGCGGGTCTGGCTGTTGCATCATAGCTTCTAAATTAAATAATAAATGGTAGTTACATTTTTAATTTATGTTTGTTAAAATAATTTGACAGTGTACGCGATTAAGTACGCTATCCATTACCGCTTATTTTCTTCGTTCTTCCATCCAAAGGCTGTCTAAAAGAGATTGCTTTTAGCGGTATATTACAGTACGGTACAGTACAGTAGGTACGGTGAATACCTACAATGGAATATTTTAGTTCTTCACTATAAATTGTATATTTATTAGTGCCGTGTACAATAAAAAATACGATATCTGATTTATTTATTTATACAATTAATGATTTAAAGAAAAATATATAATCAGGTTCACTCGTTGCTTTTAAGGAATTGCTATGTGATTTACTAAACTTTAACAGGAGTTTAGTTCATTCCAGTTTAGTTAGTTTTTCATTTCAGTTAAATGTTTTATTTTAACATAACATAAATAAATAACTTCCGTTTCTTTAACTTTGCGTATTTGAGTTTCCAATAAAAGAGGTCCAATTAATAAATTAATCATAATACTAGATTTAATTTAGGTATCCCGCGAAAGCAGTTTTTTTTTCCAGATGAAGGATGTCTATGATTTTTCCAATACCCCTGACAAAGTGTGTACAACATTTCATGATAATCGGTGGATTATTTAAGACGTGAAAGTCTAACAAACTAGCTCCCTTTTTAGCTAGCGCATTTATAATATTAGTTTGGATGAATGATGATTGTTTTTTACACGCTTTATATTAGCTTCACTTGTATGTTTGTAACCGTCTCTTTTGGGAGCGATTTTGACCCACTTTAAACGGCCAGATTTCATTCAAATTTTGCACACGTGTCAAAGACCGATGACAATGCAATAATTCGATTAATTTTTTTATTTTTTTAGTTGAATTTTTTATAAAAGTGTGTTTTTTAGTTTTTTTAAATATACTTATTTTGTATTATTATTACACTATTGAGAAACGTAAGTGAACGTGGTTTAACGGGGAATAATTTTTCCTATTTCTTAATCAGCTTAGTTGCTAAACGTTACCTACGTTACAAATTCCTTATAAATATATTACGTTACCAATGCGAACTTAATAACGGGGATATTGTATTGTGGAAAATAATGTTTTTACCGCATACTATAATGTCGCGTTTCTATTCTATATTTCTTCAATGGCGGCTGAAGTCGAATATCATATGAAAGCTCTTCCCCCTTTCATTCATATAACAGTGGAATGTCAATAGTCTGTAATTTATGTATTATATTTTTATGAAATATTCCCTACATAGCAAAGAAAACGTACTAATAGTCCCTTAATCCACGCATATGTGCATTCTTCCTCTGCATCGCGGCACGCTCAAATACCGGTATAAATTCTCGGTATAGCATGTTGTATTTTAGACTATAAAAGGAGTGTGTTGTGGTAGAACGGTAACGTACGCACACCGGTGTGTAGTGTCGCAACTTTATGATAGACTTACCATGTGTTTGCGACCTACTTAACGTCGGTACTAAAATAACCGGTACGTTAAGGCCAGGATAAATTGTTTATTAAATGTTCGCTTAATTAATCGAACGACGCAGTTCAGTATAAGTTGGCACTTCAAAGGACAAACCTGATTTATTAACCTATTAATATTTCTTATTTTAGTTCGTAAATCGTTAGTCTATTATTAGTTTGTGTTGGCATGCGACGCTTCTCTTTAACCGTAAAACTAACGAACTATAACTGAAGATTAAGTCCACGACAGAAGCTAAATATTCTTATCTACGAAGAGTCAACCATGAGTTATGTAAACATGCTCATTAAAAATAATATCTTATTATTAGTTTTTATTAGCTTTTGCATTAATCAATATATTTTATCAGTCAATCTATCCCTTCGGGACAGTATTTTTTTTCTAGATGAAAGGTAAACTATATCCTGTTCTGTTAATTTATTAATAAATTAATTTCAACTTGATGCGTCAACGGGTTCCTGAGAAAAATGGTCTTGACAGACAGACAGACACAGACCGACAACAAAGTGATTTTATAAGGGTAAAAAACATTTTTAAAGACTAGCTTTAAAATATCTTGAATCTTGACGTACCTACATATTAACCGAACACCAGGATAACAAAATGTCACACGGATTGGAGCAACCAAGTTTTTGATAATTTTATTTATTTGTCTTTATAAATGATGTTTTTATTATATTTTTAATTTATTGTCATTAAAACTAAACGTGTATGCAAAACTTCAGCATAATCGGTTGAGGATAACTGATTTAAAATTCAGTTGCAAGATTTGACCCTAACGAACATGCTTGTAATAATAAGCAAATAAACTCACATTTGCGGTCATAATATATATTATAGTTAGTTAGGATGTAATGAAAATAATAATAATAATAGTAATAATTTATTGTTTCTCTCACACAGTACAGCAATACATTAGGCAATACAAAACAAACTTACTTAAGACATTATTTTATACTGAAAAATGAATAAAACATAGGTACTTTGAATATTATTTTCATAATTTATATGTACTTTCGTCCCACTAATATAATTTTCAACAGCATTTCAACAGTACTGTACAATTGTTGTCTATTGACTGACCTGTTGGTCTAGTGGTTAGTGACCCTGACCGCTATGCTTATTGGTTGTGGGTTCGATTCCCACCTGAGTCTGGGTGTTCTTTGTGTCCGTTGTTTCTATGTTTGTAAAGTCCCCCGCGACACAGGAGTAATTCCTAATGCGGGAGCTGTCTTTTTTAAAGAAAAAAAAAAAATTAGAAAATGCCCACAAGGGGCCGATTTTTCCTATTTTGTAAGACACCTAAATATATACACGAAAAAATCATAATTAGACAAAGTAGTATTCAATTAACAAAGTATTTCTGGTTAAACCTTAGCCTTAAAACAGCTAGGACTTTTCATGCATAAACTCTGAAACCAAAGTTTAAACATGATAAAGAGCGTCATTTAGTGAGATCTTATCCAATTGGTCTGTCTATTTCAAATTGCCCTAGAACTTCGCAATTTGCATGCGGTTAGTGCAGCGATTAAGCTTTCACTACTACATAAATTGCGATCTTCGGATCTTAAATGCAAACAAAACCAGTAATACCCCAGTAAAATGAAACTGCACTAACATTAAAGTAAGGTAATTGTAGTATTTAGTGTTAAATGAAAATACATAAATAATTGCAATAACTATTTTATTTTTTAAAATAAATAAAGGTGCCTATTTTTTTATGGTGTAGAGGGCAAATGAGCAGACGGGTCACCTAATAGGAAATGACTACCGCCGCCCATGGGCACCTGCAACTCAAGAGTCACAATCCATGCATTTATGTTCGCTATTCTAAAATCAAAATACATGAAGTTAGAATTTTGCGACGACGACCCACGACTCACGAGTCGCTCGTGAGATGTGAAGCGCGGAGTGCGCCGAGTGGGCAGAGCTTGGGTGGAAATGATTTCAGAGTGCCTGGTCTTAAATATTTTTATAAAAGGATAGTACTCACGACAATTCTCGAATATCAATATCCTGACTAAACTGTTGCGTCTAAGATGTAAGAAGCTATCTACCAGAATGTTTAGGAATTGCAGAGGTATAAAATAATAATGTAATGTCAATGCCAACAATTTGTACCAACGTACGAGTTCGAGAGTTTATAGATACCGGTGACCGATGTCAGTCACACTGCTTGTTTGCCAATCTAGTTTTTTGCATAATTAGAAAAGTTAACCAAGCCACAAAAAATGATATTTGACTGCCTGAAATCCCCGTGAATATTTTTACCATATCTTTGCTCGTAGAGATTTATCCAAATGTTTTCGAATTCAGTTACAATTTTAGTATTAAATAAATATTTAAATATAAAAACAGTTCAGTAATCTACGAAACCATAATAAAATGAGGATGCTCAATTAAGAATGATCTTGGATTAAATCAGTAGGGTTTCACGTCGACCTTGTATAAATTATGAAAGAGTATAAACGCGGCCAAAAATTTAGTTCTCAGTATTATCTAAATCACTGTTTTTTGGCATGATAATGCTATGTATTTGGTAATCAGCTGTGAGTACATTTTTTTTTCGGATTAGGAAACAGGTTCTAAAATGTTTAGAGGAGTTCAAAAGTTTTCAACACTAGGGTGTCCTCTTTTATATAGATCCTTTGGGGGTATTTTTAACCCCCGACGCAAAAACGACGGGGTGTTATAAATTTGACGTGTCTGTCTGTGACATCGTAGCTCCCGAACGGATGAACTGATTTTGATTTTCTTTTTTTTTGTTTGAAAGGTGAATAAGTCGGGAGTGTTCTTAGATATAACTCAAGAAAATCTATTCAGCCGTTCGAAGATCATCAGCTCTTTTCTAATCGTTTGAAGGGATTTTCGAGTCGGGGGTCTTTTAAATTGTAAATTTTTTCAGGATATGCAAATTGAAATATATATATATATGTATATTTACCTGTGTAATAGACATATCATGTTCATGTGTTCATGTACGTCACGACCGGACACATAACTATAAAATACTTTTTGTTTATCCAGTGGTGAATCTGATTACGACTGGACTCCCGATCGTGAATTCGATCAAACGTAACATAAACAAAAAGCATCGTAGCTTTAAACACTACCACGAGTAATTCCCTATTTCCATCTAATGTGTTTACAAGTTGCTACGGGTTTGAAATTGTATCTTCGTACTTGTTTACTTACATTCTACAAAACACTCATATTATGTTTTTTTCCGAATCTTGGGCAATTATACATAGAAACATATTTCAATCGTTTGGCTATTATCAATAATCTCTATCTTTTTTATATTCTCAATTTTCATATTTTCTGTGTTTTGGCGACAACGTTGGTTAATCATTCAATTGTCAGTAGCTCAGTATTATGATTCATGACGTTTGCCCACCAAATATCGTACGTGACTTATTTTCCTAGAGGATACGACGCCAGTGCCAAGGCCGTCACATATACGTGACTAAACGACTTATGAATTAAACATGAGTCGCACTGTTCCTTTTCGATGTGACTATACTAGTGTCTGGTTCCATGATTTTCGGGACATAGTCTTCAGTCTTACGAGTTTAACTGCTTGGAGTAGCTTAGGTGGCAGCCTTGGCAGGTGGCCAATCGTTGCTCTCTCTATCGATTCTTGAGATAAGTACGCCATGTGCTTTGGAACTGGTCTATCTATTGGACTTATTATTTTTATGTACATGCTAAAGCTGTTAACACACTCGCATGTCTTGATACAGGCTAGTTGATAAAATATGTTCACTAATACAAACATTTAAATTATAAAGCTATAACGAAAAATACTTTTGTTCGAATTTGTTTTTCTCAAAATGTTTATTAGTAGTATTCATGCCAACCTGTTTAGTGTTTAAGAAACGCTGTTGATCATTGTTTAGACGTTAATTGTATAATTTTATGATCTGATCAGCGGCTATTTTACCGCATAATAAACCACGAGTGCGTAAAGTAAGAATTACCAGACTGTTGGAAACATTAGAAAGTAGGTTGGCCACGTTTTTGATCAAACATCTGTTTACGTCTGAAATGTATGCTTCATGTGGTCAATGTCACAAGTATTGCCAAGTTCCATTGTCCATGGAGAGCAATGCTGAGTAGTGTAAGCGGAAAGTTCATTTTTAAAGAGTTAGGAACTCTAACTTAGTAGTACAAGTAGCTTCATTAACTTAGTATGAATGATGATTAAATGCGAATAGCATTTAGGTAATCATCATTCATACTAAGTTGATGAAGCTACTTGTACTACTACGTTAGAGTTCCTAACCTGAGTTAAATAGAAATTCAGAGGTTATAATCAACTAAATATAGGTTGTAGCTAGTACTGAAACGAAGTAAGAATTTAAAAGGTGTAATTTCGATGTAGTCCTATTAACTTATGTTTAAAATATAATCATTTGACAGCTTTCTGCATAGCATCATAGAATGAAACTAGGAAAATAAAATGAAGATAATTTTGGATGATGTATTCTTAAAATGTTTCATGTCCATATTTTATTCTATTATTCCCTAGCTTTCCAGCAGCATACGCTCATAATAATATGTACATAGATTGTTTTCCTCTCTTGTTGGTCTAACTTTACGTCTTGCAACAGGATGCTTGGAATATAATATTCCTAACGTATTTTAAATAAAACGTGTATAGTCTCAATAACAACTGTACATTGTATCTGGGTTAACGGGATACGCATGGAATAATTACTAAATACTATATTTCAGTTTCGCCCTCAGGTCACCTCGCTTCTTGATAAAGCTTTGCGCCCAAAACCTATGGGGTTTTTTCAAAATACACCTAAGTGTGTTTCACATGAGCACAAGTAGCTATGGATACTTCTAATCGATGTTATTATTTTAGTATCAATACTCGTCCAAAAATAGTACCTATTCTTCACTGACAAAATTAAGAAGCTCTCGATATCTTTTATTCGTGAGTTGTAATTGTAAAGATGAATAATGAATTACTTATTTATAATATTTTGACTCATTTCATTCAATAATATTTATTAATATCAATAATTATTAAGTTTACTGCAAATTAACTACAAATTAGCTACAAATTCCCTTTCGATTATTTTCTAAGCCAGAAATCGATCAATACGCACATACGATCTGCTAGCGTGACCCCATAGGATCGATTTTTTAAGTTCGGTAAGTTCTACAAAATTATCAAGTTTACAAATTAGCTACAAACTATAGATGAATTGTAATCACTGGGAATTACTCTGGTTAAATTATGCCGATTCACCTATCTAGACATACCTCCTATTTCGACGGGTGTGTTTGTGGGTATCTTGGCCATATGCATCTGGCTGTAACTACCGATGTATGGGCTCTACAAAATTATTAAGTTCGCTACAAATTAGCTACAAATTCCCCATTTGATTTGGTTGTTGTGCTGGCTTTATTTACGTCCTAATGTCTTAAATATCGGTGAATGTGTGATGAAACATTTATAATTACCTAATTTGCGGATTACAACTAGATCGTTGTATTTCCCTAAATTGATAAGCCAAACTTGCCTTGGAACGCTAGAACAAGCACTTCGTGCAACTCATACTGATTAGTAATCAGTATTACACTGTATGGACATAGTGTAATACAGGCCTGCCATCACTTAAATTACCGACGCCGGCGCCGGACAAAAACTTCAAAAACATCGGACACATGATTGTGTGATCGCGATTTTTTCCCGGAAAACCTAAAAAAATATTATAAAAACCCAGTTTATTAACCGACGAAAAAAAGGAGGTTCTCAATTCGACCGTATGTATATATTTCTTTTTTATGTATGTTCAGCCATCACTCCGTTATTTATGAACCGAGTTTGATGATTATTTTTTGCTAGATAGGGTGGGTTGCTAGATAGGCTAGGGGATACCTCAAGGGTGGACAACCCATGTCAAGGAAGTCAGCATCTGATGATGGGATCCTGATAAAATTGAGAGAAACCCTCGAAAATTGTTCTTTTCGCCGGTAAAATTTTTTGTCAAAAAGTTTTTTAGTTATTAATTTAAACAGCTTTTTTTAGCTAGTTAGCTAGTTTTCTTCAAACAATTATAATTTTTTCCCTGACAAAGAGTGTCCGCGTAAACCCAGATACCTGTTTAAAACCCCGTCCGGACGCTCCCCGGACGCCCTCTAAACTAAAATAAATCCGGGGAAACCCGTAACCCGCCCACAGCGTAATCACTAACAGTGAATACTAGTGGCGTAACAATAGGGTGGCAGAGCGGGCAAAATGCCACGGGCCCCCGGGCACCAAAGGCCCTGAACACAGGAAGCACAAATTACAAAATGTATTAAAAATGTTAGATTTTGATTTAATTATTAAAAGTTATCTAATTTAATAAACTACACGAGTAAAAATAACGGCCAAGTGCGAGCCAGACACACACATCCAATGAATTAGACACGGGCCTCAGATGGTGTTGTTACGCTACTGGTGAATACAAATTTATAATGTGCGCTGTTTTAAACTAAATGTGCCGCGCTGTTTCACCTGTCTTAAAATTGCATTGTTACTACTCCGCTCCTAAAGATCGTAGCGTGATATGAAATGAACTGTGATTAGAAACAAACTTTTAAACTTTATACCCGAAGCTTTATACTTTATAATAGAACACTAAACATATGTTGCAAAAACCTATTAAACCGGTTTCATTTGCTTACATTAGCATTTGGAATAAAACTGGTTAATGCGCTTGAGTTTATACAGCGTTGCAAGAATTGGTATTTATTTGTAGCACCTACGTCATTCAAAGCTTAACTGCAGAAATATATACCATGTCATTTTATATAAAAACAAATTGTCATCGCTTTATCTATATAAGATAAAAGAAAATTAAAAATGTTGGTGAGCAAATTAACGTTATTAATTTATCAATTAATATATTTTTGGTCATTGTTTTTGTATTTTTTGTTGCCCATATTAGGCATATAAAAATTGAGTGTTGTAAAGGTAATAATGTAATGTCACAAGATAAACATTCTGAGAAAGGGACATTTTGCGAAAGGGACATTCTGAGAAAGGAACATTTTGCTACCTGTAGTCATTTTGAGAAGTGGTCATTTTGCAACAGAGCCTTTTTAACGCGTGTCCATTTGTCGCCTTCAGGAAAAGGAAAACCATTTTATAACTGGTTTACAAGCAACTTTTTAATGGACACATCCACCCAAAAGGAGATTAGAAAAGAAATACATTTGTGGTTGTTTTTGTGTTCTTTTTGGCTAATTAGAGTTGTTTGTAGATAGGCCTGCCATCACTTAAATTGCCGACGCCGGACAATTTCTTAAAAAATCCCGGACACATGTGTGAAATCGATATTCTTTCCCGGAGACCCTAAAAAAAAACGCCGATTCTATGTTTTTTATTTAATTAAACTGCTTGTTCATCTAATAATTATAAGTTGCCCCTGCCACAGTGTCTGGGTTTTACGGACGGACGCTTCCCGGACGCCCTCTAAACTAGGACAAATCCGGGGAAACCCGGACGGATGGCAGCCCTATTTGTAGACGCAGTAGATACAGACAGGTAATATTATAGAGAACTATTAAAAAAGCTTTTTACTTCTTTCGCTTAGTGTAACAGCACCGTCACGGTGACGGTGCTGTTACACTAAGCGATTTATTTTTGCATATGAGTGGCCATTCCATACACAAAAAAATTTGCAAATGACCAGAACCTCTTACAAGATTATGCTCTAATTCCAAGTCATTCTGTATAAAAAGATCATGATTATATGGTTAGTCCTAAACATCACCCATATGACTGCATGTATTGATACAAGTTTAGGTAGTTCATAAAATCCGTCATTATACGGTGCTTATAAGTACCGGTATCCCTACCGTGTACCGACGCATACGAAAAATAAAAAGTTTATTGAGGAATCACGTATTCGATGTTTATTTTCCTAAAACTATTTATTTATCTATAAAAAATTATGGAAAATAAAAAGGATATTTTTATCTTTGTATAAACCCGGTCGACAGATAGAGAATGTTTTTGGCACCACGTACAATTTTGTGCATTAAGTTTTAAATAAAATGATTCACAATAAACAATCTGGTCTTTGTAAATGTAGAACACAAAATATATACCGGTATATATATTACACATGACTATATCGGCAATTGAAAAACTTTTAACTCTGCATCGTTTATATAAATATTATGTGAAAATTGCTATCGGAGGCATATATGAATGTCTGTCGTAGGCACTACAGCAAATCTCGAATCCAAAAATGCCTTTATTTCCATTATACGAGTAGATTCTTCGTTCCTATCTTGTTGTATTCATTTTAACTGTTGAGATTTGCCATAGTAAAGTACTAATTTATTTTTATTCCGGTCGGTGGAATACGAGTGAGTGAGTAAGAGATTTTAAATGAAGGTTTTGTTGCTATAAATAGTCTAAACACCTGTTTAGTGATATGCCACTCAATATATTTTATAACTATAATATTTTAAGTAAAAGGTAAGTTTGGTTAGGTTACTTGTTATCGCAATACGATTAGATTACTCTTCAGATACCAAGGTTGTTATAGATATTGATAGTACAAGGTTACAATTTTGCAGTAAACAACAGTACCTATCTATTTTTTTTTAGTTCTAAACAAGACCGTAGGAATATTCATTGTATGTAACCGAACGATCGTCTCTGCCAAATACCTATAAATACTTGTAAGATCGGAGGTGACCAGATGCTCGACCATATCCTTATCCGTAGGAGCTCTATCCATGCTACTCACCATTAGAAACACAACACTGTAATGCATTTTTACGATGCGATTTTCTGTAAGATAGTGATAGATTTGTCAGACGACTCTTAAATTTGAAGGGGGTCTCTCTTATGTATCTTAATAATCAGCTTAGCTCAGTTATAAGTACGAGTTCCTTTTAAGTGATATCTATCGGTGAACTATAAATTTCATTCATTTTTGACAAAATAAATTAAGGTCGTAGGGTGGAATCCCCCTGTATATTTTATCTACAAACCCAATTATTAATTAAGCAGACAAATACTCAGCTGCTAGCCGAAAAAATAGTTTATCAGCAACACCAGCAGTACCACTTGAGCTTTGACGACATATAAAAATCCGGAAGTCATGAAATAAGTTGCTGCATTTCCACAACAGATACCAAAAACGTTGACTATACAAAGCAAGCATTTTTAAGGCCGCGACCGCACTGCTGCGGGGACTGCGTCGGCCTTAGATTCAAAGTAGGAATGTGTTCTTACTTTAATTATTTGAGTAAAAAACTGTAGGGGTTATGGTATTTCGCAAGGGGGCATCCATTAATCTATGTCACACGTTAAGAGGGGGAGGGGGCCAACGAAGTATTATTATATATATATATATATATATATATATATATATATATATATATAACATAAGCTTCGTGACGTCACATGTCAAAATATAAAGTACACTTTTACTAAAAAATAAAAAATTTTGAACTATTCTTTTCAGTTCTGGGTGCCAAATTGCAAAATATGTGACGTCACGCCAGGGTGGTGGGGTAGGGAGTTCCACAAATGTGACCACCTGTGACAAGGACGGAGGGTCCAAAAATCATGACATTCGTATGACGTAATTTATGAATGGTCCCCAAAGGGTAAATCAATATGTCAAAAAAAATATTTTATTATGTTCGTTTCACTATACTCACTTGAGAGTGGTAGTGGTTGATTTTGCTTGGGCAAACTGCCGTTTTATGAATTAGGTGAACATACTAGTGACGCAGCAAGTTGAAAATAAAACTTGTCCTATGAATTACCAAACACAGTAATCCAGCGTCTTTAGCTGCTGAGGCTAAGGTCGTATAACGGTTTATGAAAATTGGTAAGTTTCTCCTAACTGATACATAGGTATATCCCAACGTTAAATTCTCTTATCAGGACTTAATCCTTGAAATGTAATTCTCTAACTTTTTTAGGTATCCGAGTTAACGATCAAATTGTTCCAATCATGTTCATAGGTATGCTGTTGCTTAGCAATGCATCGTCTAAATCGTTGAAATAATTTTTAGTAGATGCCGTAACATCCCCGGTTTAGGTATATTATATACATGGCGGGTGGTCGTATGGGTAGTGTGTTAAAGGGAGACGAATAAAAGCAAGTATCTCAGCATAACTTTTTTATTGGTTAGATACTTATTCCTTAAATTATATAAGCGTTAAAAATACCGTGCAAAAACAAAAACAAATAAACATGTTCCATACAGAAGTTTATCGAGATAACAACACAATATGTAAAATGCATCGATACGTTTTCCTAATCCTAATAAAGAGTATAACGTCTACTTTGGTGAATACAGTAGCATATCGATATTGTGTTATTTAAATAACATAAGCTATAATAGAAAATATAACATTAATGAATATACGGTTAAAAAAGAAGGTACCTAATAAGCAGCTTTTATGACACACATTCATTAAGTCATAAAATTTATACACCCAAGTGGCGACCAATTCATGGTGACTACATAAACGGCAATAGAAAACATAACATGAATGAATAAACGGTTAAACAAGAAGGATCTAATAAGCAGCTTTTATGACACACATTCATTGTCATAAAATTTATACACCCTAAGTGGCGACCAATTCATGGTGACTACATAAACGGCAATGGAAAACATAACATGAATGAATAAACGGTTAAACAAGAAGGATCTAATAAGCAGCTTTTATGACACACATTCATTAAGTCATAAAATTTATACACCCTAAGTGGCGACCAATTCATGGTGACTACATAAACGGCAATAGAAAACAACATGAATGAATTTAGGTACGGTTAAAAAAAAAGGATCTAATAAGCACCTTTTATGATACACATTCATTAAGTCATAAAATTTATACACCCTAAAGTGGCGACCAATTTATGGTGACTACATAAACGGCAATAGAAAACATAACATGAATGAATATACGGTTAAAAAAGAAGGATCTAATAAGCAGCTTTTATGACACACATTCATTGTCATAAAATTTATACACCCTAAGTGGCGACCAATTCATGGTGACTACATAAACGGCAATGGAAAACATAACATGAATGAATAAACGGTTAAACAAGAAGGATCTAATAAGCAGCTTTTATGACACACATTCATTAAGTCATAAAATTTATACACCCTAAGTGGCGACCAATTCATGGTGACTACATAAACGGCAATAGAAAACAACATGAATGAATTTAGGTACGGTTAAAAAAAAAGGATCTAATAAGCACCTTTTATGATACACATTCATTAAGTCATAAAATTTATACACCCTAAAGTGGCGACCAATTTATGGTGACTACATAAACGGCAATAGAAAACATAACATGAATGAATATACGGTTAAAAAAGAAGGATCTAATAAGCAGCTTTTATGACACACATTCATTCTTAAAATATGCACCCAAGGGGCGACCAATTCTCATGGCGACTGCGTAAAATTTCTAGTGTCTCATTATAAAGTCTCATAAATCTCTTTCTATGGTTAAAAATTAGAAATTGAGTGGTGGCACTCGAATGTGACACTAAAACCCACGTTCCTCCCATTATTATTTTGTATGCATATATTTTTATGTTATACATTATATTGATATACTTAAAGTCCACGGTATCACTTTAGTCGTCATATATTCATGTCTGTCATTCATGTCGTTATTAGTCTATGAAAATCGTCAGCTGCTCATATGAGGGCCGTTGTCCACCTTCAGTTGAATACTTGCATATTTTAATAGAAGTTCACGGGCATCATACGAATGGGTTCATAAGGTGTTTTTTCACTTACAATCTGCAGACGGTAGGTATGACGTATACTAGATTCTCTTCCATGAAACCTTCTGTTTTACATTAATCGTTAGCAGTGTTAAACGAATGTTGCTATCGTCCTAACGACAGCTGCTACAACGCGTTTGGTCGTAAATTGAAGTAGGAAATTCTAAGTCAACTTCACACGTATTCCGTATATATTTTTATACATAGGTATACGCGACACATGTACGACACGTCGTACTAGTTTTCACGAATCGAGACAATGTTCATATCTAAATTTTAATACTAACGTTGGTAGGTAATAAATACATAAAATCAATTTCATTTAGCAGTAAAAAAATTATATTTCCATTACGTAGTCTGTACAGGAGACTTTAGAAAGCCCTAATCACGCTCTGTACACAGGGCATATTTGGGTGTCTCAATATGTTCTGTTCCTAATATTTTGTAATTATAACAATGGGTTTTAAACACATACCTATCTGCAATCCATTAGTGCACTATGGCTGCAACATCGTAAGTTATAGGCATTGAACTTTATGATATTTAGATTAGCATCCGGTTATCCTTAACAATATCGCATGCTAATTTTCAATGGTAAAATATTGTTTTAAAATGTCATCATGTCATGATGGTGCTTAAAATAGTAGTTAAATCGTTTACTCATCCGTGGTCTCAAAATGAATGCGGTATTGGAGGAACTTCCTTGTAGTACCTGAAAAATAAAGAATAGTTATGTTAAGCATAAAATATTACAATAACTAAGGTTAATGAATAAAACGGTTTAATATCTGACCTTACAAATCCACCGAGGGGCGAAAACGCTTTGTCGTTCAATGGCATAAGGATTGGCGACGCTCGAAGACCTTGCGGTAACTTGATGAAGTACTTCACGCTACTTGGAATTAAAACTCCTACAAAACCAAAATGTTATCAAACAGAAAGTTTACTTGAAATAAATTTAAATATGGAATAAGCATAAATGTACGGATATTATCAGAAACGAATGCAAACGTTTCGAATGTACAATGTGTACATACATACACCTTTAGACTTAACTATAATATTAAATGAGCTTACCTTTAGAATTATATCGATATCTACGTAGCAATGATTGCATTGTTGGATTTTGAACGCTGGATAACACTACAATTGCACATGGCTGTAAATTAAGAAAAAAAATAAGATTAGTACAATTATCACAGGTGTTGTCGAATATTTTTGTTAATTTACTTTTAATATAGCGAAACATGTATAGATAATATTAATAACCTTCTTAGATCGCGGTTGCTTTTCGTTATCGCTGTCATAGTCCTCGTCTCGCTCATCGTAACTTTTGAGGCCAATCAGTTTTTCTTGCTCGCTGCTGTCCATAGAGTGTGATTCCATACGGGCTGGAGACTTGGCATCCATGTTTGAGAGCCCGGTCATATAACTATATGGCAGCATTTTCTAAAAATAATATCTAAACCTCACTAAACTTTTCTAGACGAAAACAAATACGGCAGTAACACATGTTTGTAGTTCCTTACATTTTCGATTATGTGTATTTTAAAAAGTACAAGGAATATAATACCAATTAACTTCATAACGAGTGCACTTTCTTTTTACAAATGAAGTGATCAGCAAACCACGACCTGACTTTATTATAGTTTATAAACAAATCTACTCGTTTCTTTGAATTCGAGTAGGGCTGGTCAAATATCAGATTATGCTTTGAAAATATGTTTTAAATGAACCAGTAATAACATCTACTCATTCGTTCAATACGATTTCAAATTTAAGGATTAGTTGAATAGGAAAGACTGCGGCACAAGTTAATAGAAATCCCACTATGGAATACAATTGCGACGTAAGTTTTCAGTAGAAAATATAATTTTATTGCTTAGCTTTGTCTGTGACGTGAATGTGACGACGTGTGATAGTTCCCACAATGATGACGATACTACTTTGTGAAGGCTAAGGCCTTGGAGTTCTGGAAAACCCTTTTTGGAGTGTCTTGAGTTTTTTTTTAAATTAATTCATTCAATACTTTCTTGTCGTCGACTACTTTCATGAAAATTTCAAGGTACTGCAAATGAGAAAAAGAGAATGAAAAAATAAATTATGTTTTTAAGCCGTCTGGTTTAGGACAGACGTTAAGGTCATTAAGTCCGAGCACTCATTTTGTTTATAAAGAGCTGGCTAAGTAAGTGATTACCACCCACTGTCTTGAAATTACTTTTAAGTAAAATACTTAAGAGAACAAGATAAGGTAGCTTTGTCGTCTTCCGGGCATTTAGTGATTTCCACTAGTTTGTTCTCCAATAATTACGATATATATATAGTCCTTAAATTTTAAAGGATATCGTTGCATTAAATCAAATAAGCTTTTCTCGTGAATTGTTTCACCTTTTCTAAAACACAAAAAAACATGTAAAATAAGTAAACATTAATTCGCGACCTTCACTTATTTGACGTTATTTCAAAGAAAGTTTCAATCAAAAAAACCAATTTTCTTCGGGATATTATTACTATCAGAGGTTTATACTTTTGATTAATACTTTCAAACAAACTGCTCGACAAATACAACAACACATAGAATAACATATTTGAAAAAAGAAATAGGAAAAGAATCATAATTTTAAATGACTTATTAGAAAGATTTATAAACATGATAAATTTATCATAATTTGATTGAATATTATGGTAAAATATTAAATCTACATGTCTTGTTATTCTATGCTAAACAAGTAGGAACTCGAAATAAATAAAGATATGCGCTAAACGCAATGACTGTTTTGACCAATGCACAATGTTATGACGAAGGTATGCGCGAGAGGTTTTCTTTGGGTTGTATACCTCATTCAGGCATCACTAAGGTGTTGTTATAAATCTGTTTCAAGTTTAATTTTCTCCCAAGTTGAATTTACAAAATCGACTTTTAACTAACTTTTTTATACAAATTCTCCTCTGCGCGCCGGTGCTAATGTTACATAAAATCATTGGGTCACTATCCTTAAATTCGGCCAACGGCCCAAGGTAGCAGCTATGCACAACTTCAGAGTATCAACTAATACACATGTTGTTGCTCAGATATTTAGCAGGGTCTGACGGTTCTGGGATCTTGCTCTAAAACTATATAAACAGATCTTACAAGTAAATTTTAACCTTCTTCTAATTGTCGTATCGAAATGAAACTTTGTAAGTAAATGTAGTTTGTATAACAATACTATAATTTGGCATCGTGGATCTGATTTGATGATGAAGGCAGAGACGGATACTGGAACTCTTCAGTGGCTACTAGTAAACCCCTCGAGTTGGGGCTCATATGATTAGTTTTGACGAGTCCAAAAGATTGGGCTCGGTAACGATGGTCTGATGATGAAGCCGGAGGAGGCTAGAGAAACTCTTTTAAGTTTGGCACCATTAAAGCGTGTTTTTTTTTTAGTTTTACTAACTATAATTTTTTGTATTTAGTTTATACTTCGCACGGGTAGCAGAGACATCTTCAACAATCATCATCATATTTCAAGAAATTTACACAAAACCTTAACAATTTATATACCTAAACCTTCCTAATAAATCGCTCTATCAATTGGTGAAAACCGCATGAAAATCCGTTCAGTAGTTTTTGAGTTTATCGCGAACAGACAGACAGACGCGGCGGGGGACGTTGTTTTATATGTAGTGATTACTGTCAGTAAATATTACCTACATAATTGGTTCATTACCTACATCTTTAAAGATTTCGTTTTTTTATATGTATAGTAGAGTCCACTTTGGGAAGGAACCTATTTAAGGTGTCTGTCTATTATAATGGTTAGGTATCGAATCATGGACCTCTCCATTGTAAGAACAATACCTCAGTTATTTGCATATAGCTGTAGTTCCTTTTCTGGTGCAAGAACCTCATGTAAATGTCACTGTTGTCAATGTTTAATATGTAAAGTGCTTTCCGTCGACAAACCAGGAAAGTATCGCTGATATAGATTTTATTTATATTGCGTTTCATTTTCTTCCTACTAGCACGACAACATGCGTGGATTGACATTTGCTATTTATTGCAGGCACACAAATACATCTGCCGGGGTTCACAGGGATTTCCTCTCTAGGATCCACCTGAGTCCCCGGCATTAGGACCCCGTGACGGAACACCGTGTGGTTTTAGTCGGTCGGTCATACCACCTTGCCATTGACCCCGGTGAGGTGATGACCCGTGGGGGTTTCCATACGAAAAATAAAAAAAAGGCACACAAATACATCAACATTAACCTTACGTCTATAATCTTTAAATCCATTGTCAAGTACCTGGATTTAGATTTTTTCTTAGCTATTGTTATACACTATATTTTTAATGACTGACTTCAGAATATAAACAGACGTATGAGCTCTGCTTAGTTGAATATTGACGAGGTTGTGGTAAACTACTACGTAGATTATGTTTTGGTTCCTGGTAATCGTAAATAAAGTAGATTACACGTGAAATAACATCGACAGACAGACGGGCGCCTGTAACGTTCACTGTTTGTTTTTACTCAGCCAACACTGGCTTAATAATAATCTTTTGATAGTACTATTCAAAACAGCCCGTTAAAGCGGTGCTCGAACACAAGATCGTAGACTACTTACCTCAGCCTAGGAAGTACGCCAAAATTAAAGCTTATTTAAATTTCTTTTACTTCTTATTCACCTAATATCTACTCACCATTGTTTTGTATTCCGGTTTCATGATCGCCATAACCACAAAATTATTATCTTTTATGTTTCTATAATAAAAACACTTGAGATGAAACAGATATCCGGTTACTATCCGGCCGGATACCGGAAAGTGAGGAAGTATCCGGCCGGATACCGGAAAGTGAACAAGTATCGGGCCGGATACCGTATAGTAAACCGTATAGTAAATTTAGGTACTTTATTTAAACCACATAATAAATATCGCCATATTTTCATTTACAACAAAATTAATAAAACGTTTAGTGCACTACAGACAAATTATGGTAAACGAATATTAATTTCTATGAAATAATTTTTACGTCATTGAAAATTGAATTGTTGTTTCATAGTTCAATAAATTCCTAATGAATATTTTTATGATAATATAACATGTGGATAACGCTATTTAATATAAATTTGATACCATCTTAAGTTAAATGTTATTCTATGATAGTGAGCAGACCATAGAGCAAATTGTTTTTAGGGAGAACAAGTGTGTTTGGTTATGCAACTGCAAATATCTTAAAGCAAAGCATCCTGACACAATAAATTATAAAAGTAAACAACTAAGTATTAAAGTGACAATAAAAAAAATAGATAAATAAATTAACAAAAAAATCTTAACTGGTATTGAAAGACTCCTCGGAATATCTTTTCATAAATTACAATAGAATCGTCATTCCAGTTCTTTCAGCTTCTAAATAGAACCTTCATTTAGTTTATCTAAATAATGTTGCGTCGATTAGAAAAAATACTTTCTAATTCAGCTGACAACGAGGCCCTCATCTTTTTTACTCAGTTTCATCTTTATAATTTTTTCGTGGCATTACTTCCGACATGAAGGACAGGCATTTGGCAATGTTCGGCCAGATATCCGGTATCCGGCCAAACATCTGTCCGTTTCATCTCTAAAAAACACTCAATACCACTATAGTCAACAATATTTTTTTATACTGTCTAGACTAGAGTACAAATATGATACTAATTTTTTTAAAGAACAAAATCACCACAAATTGTTCCTGTATTTTTGAATATCACAAGATCCTGGTAGTTATTGATCTATGACAATACTGATATTTTTCACATTGATGTTAGGTACATCTTCGTAGGTAAATATCTTTCTTTCATTTTTGTCAGTCCTTATCAGTCCTTAAGAGGCAGTAGCTCACTTTTCTTTTGATTCTTTGTATTGAAATCTCAAAATTATACTGGCAAAATAATGTTTGACTAAAAGTTCCGCATTGAATTCGTTTTTAGTCTACTTTTGCCGATTATCATGAACTCACATCTATGTTGTAGATAATTAAACTTTTAAAACCATATTTTTTTAATAATTAACTGAATAGTAAATGTATGTAGAATAGGATTACGTTATAGTATTTATTAAAGGGAATCCATAATATGAATGAGAATAGGAATGCAAATGTTACCTTCTTAGGTTTCCACTTATCTTCGGCTATCCCAAATTAACCGGTAAAAGCCGAGTTGCACAAATGTAAGTAAATAATAGTACCTATACATATTAGATGCGGTTAGTGATTGTGACCTCGAACCTGGAGAATGTTACGAAATGAGGATGGTGTCCTTGAATGTAATACCTACTCATGAAATTTTGTTTGTATCCCGGTTCCTATCAGACGCTCTCTCACGACCCAATCAGCTTAACGAGGTCAAGCGGAATGCTATCCTTTAAGGTGGTTTGACTTCAGCTCAATCAGAAATCTTCCCAGAGGTTTGGTCGAATTCGTGTGGAATAATTGTTTTGGACACTGAAGATTCCGCTAATAGCTAAAAATATGTTTGTTCCTTTGCTGTCATAAATCATTTCATAATTGTTGTAACCGTCTCTTCTGTTTCCTCACTGTTTTCCCTTTATGAGGCATTTAATAGGAAAATTATGTCGTCAGCTGCCACTATGATATTATTCCTGACGGATGTTTTCATTACCATGGTTAACTCTTGTCCTTGAATAAATGAGTGAAAATGATGGAGACTTCCATTGCATTATAAATTAATACTGAACTACAGAATTATATATACGTATACTAGTTTTGAGTTCATTAAAAATGTGCGCTTATGAATTGCAAAAAGTAGGTATGTGTTATATTATTTTAACATATATGTTTTGCATTCATTAGTGCCGCGCGATGTTCGGTAATTACTGGTTTTTCTGGTTAATAGTTTATACTCTATGGTAGGTAAGTACCCAATGCTACGTATACGTACCTACCATAGAGTGCTATGTAGCAAAACCAGTATCCGCTCATTACAAATAATGTAATCAGTGTATACTGGTTTTTGTTGCATGAAGTTATTATTGTCCACAAAATAATTTTGCACGTCACGATTGTTTGAACAAATGTGTTTGGATCTGGAGCCACGGCAGTGCCCCTGCCAAGTCGAGCAAAAAAGAAACAAAGGCACAGCCGTCGTCCTTTTCACGAAACTGTTCAGAACGTTTTCGATGCCCCTATAACTTCGTTGTGAATAAAGTAAGAAGTCTGAGTTTCCAGTGATCAATAGAGCATAATATAAGAAGACATATTCCAAAATTTCATTTAATTTGAAAATGTAATTTAAATACTATTCCAAGTCAAAGTTTCTTAATTTTGTCAACAACTCACTCTCTCACCGATCATCAAAATTGTAAGGTACTTCTAGCAGACACAAGCTTCAAATTTAAAAAAACAGTTCTTGTTTGGCCTATGAAGCAAGATAAACTCAAACAAACAGCAATTTCAGTCCCGTTTTCTGGATATTTACACTGTATAGTAACTTTATAATCTTTTATAATTGATATGCAATTACAAAATTAATTTTGCAGTTTTTCGTTACTTACATTACTAAAATAGACACGTAGGTAACTAGTAGGTATAGGTAGGTACGTTATTTGTTTACTTTACTATACCTACCTACAAAAAGAAATTAGATCCCTTAAAAAACAAAAAGTAAATAAAATCTCGCAGTTTTAGGAAAAATTAGGGGCAAACTTGATTTTTGCAACTTTTGTATGTGGTTCCAAACTGATGATTGTGAGATCTAATTATACCTAATAAGTTAACTAACAACATTTTATAGTGACCGTAATAATATTATATTTATAAGACTAAACTTCGGAAAAATAGTTAACGAGAATACTCGCAAAAAATCATATTTTGTGACCTTTGACTACGTGTAACTTTTTTGGGCAACACAGATCGATTTAAAGGATTTTGTTTAGAACCTCAAAAGTAAGGTTCATGCAAAAATCCAGCTTTTCCATGATTTTTCTGAAGTGAAACGTTTTTATTCTCTGTACTTGTACTTGTAGAATAACTTGGCAATCGCACACGGCAATAGCATCGGCATACAACAAAAGCTTCCTAATATTAGCGCTCTGAGCACTTTATTTATATATGCGTATGCATAAATTTGGTCCGCTAGCTAGCGCCTTCTTCAATTAGGACTACTTAAAATGGTATATTATTCTTATGTGATTATGTTGTCGAACGATGGCCGTCCTTTCGGTTATTTAGGAAATAAAGATGTCCAATATTAATCCGGTCACTGTAAATGTTTTTATTTAACTATTAAGTTAACCATTAGTTCTCACCACTTTTTACAGTAGAAAAACAGCGTTGCGAGACTTGCATTTTTTGTACGTTATGTTTTTGATGGGATATTTATTGTACTTTACGGACAGTAAGGTTGTGTTGCTTATGGAGATCAGGTTTCTGCCGTTATATTGAAAGTGTTTCGTTAAAATATTTTGTTTATAGTGTATCCATTCCATATACTTTGCTGTGCGAAGTATGTTGTGATAAAACATTATTTAATATTAAATCGAAAACTTGATTTATCCGAGTCCTAATTATCATCGTGTTTTGACTGCTAACCAACTAACCTCTAAGTGCCGTAGTGAGATTATACTCCCTTGGAAAAATGACTAGAAACATGTCTAGAGGAAGAGTTCCGAAGAAATGCAGAGGGCGTCCCTCTTATGTGGTGACTCAATCTAACTTTACGAGACGTAGAAGTCACAGGCATAAAAGGTATGCTAGACTAAGTTTTTATACTTTCGTTTCTTCGTTCGTATGTTTCGTACTAGAAACACGTCAGGATTTCGCTACTAGTGCTAGAGTAATCGTACCCATCACGGTTAGTCAAATATGCTGGGTAGATGTATTTACATTACAATTTAAAGTCATCACCTTGATCACATTGAGTTTTGACAAGGTTGTCAAACTCGAATGTTTTTTTAAATATTAAGTTCAAAAAAGACGCGTGGTTGTAATTTAAATAAATATAAAATAACAATTACAATTTCGGTATAGATCTAGTAAGTAAGTAGGGTTCTTATACTACTTAAAAACTACTAATTACGTCGCAAACGGTACCGTTCTTATTTACCTACTATTTTTACGTTTAACAAACTAGTTCATAGGATATTTTCTACGTAAACATATGTGCCGACGTTAGGTCAACTATATTCCTATTTACACCGTTAATACCCGAAAAACAGGTAAAATCTGATTTAAATAAATAAAATAAACTAAAATGATTACAAATTAATATGTAATTAATTTGTAATCGTTTTCCTTTATTCGACACTGAAACATGCAATCGTGGCAGTAGATAGATAGATAACTCTTTATTTGTACACTAATGGAAGTAATATACATTTACATAATTATATCAATCCTAATATAATGTACAAAGGGCGGCCTTATTGCTTAGGTACTTGACTTGACCTAATGCCATATTTACATGCTTTATAATTATGTAAGTTATAATTTATATTACAAATATTAGCAACCCGCCCGGCTTCGCACGGGTAGTAGAGACATCTTCAACAATCATTAAACGTTAACAAATTATACACCTAAACCTTCCTCATGAATCACTCTGTCTATTGGTGAAGTGAAAACCGAATGAAAATTCGTTCAGTAATTTTTCAGTGTAACGCGAACAGACAGACAGACAGACGCGGCGGAGAACTTTGTTTTATAATATGTAGTGATGTAGTGATTATTATAAATTTCGACCATGTTGTAATACTTAATACTAGACAGTGATACAATCGAGTCTCGTACTTCTGACACCCATAAAACATAATGTACGTACATGTTGATGAACCAAAATATTTAACTTTTATACAAGTGTCTTTTTGCTGCCTGGTGGGGGCTTTAGCACACAATCCACCATTCATTCTCCTTCCGTGAATGCAGAAAGCGTCGGCTAAGGAAGTACTACCACCACGAGCTAACAATTGTTTTACTGGTGGGACACGCAGTGAAGTGGGCCGTGGTAGACAGAGGCTAGGCGCATACTACGGCCTACGGCCGAAGTCCATGGGTCCAAAGTAGTCCAAACACTTACCATCAGGTAGGCCGCCACAGGCACATCGCTCGTCACAGGCAATTAAAATAAATCTGTTAATACCTACTGTAAATGACTGTAATCTATGCTGTTAAATGTTTTTAAGAATATTTTAGAAGTGAAAACTTCTTTAGGCACGTTGTACACTTTTGCTATGGGGAAAAGCACTGAACTCGTACCGTCACGCTAATAGTACATATATAGATCCACTAGAGGGCGCTAATCTAAACATTGAGTTCTGTCAGCTCCTTAATAATTAATCTTTAAAAACATAATTAGTTCGATAAAGTACTTATTGTGTGCGCAATACATATGGTAAAATAAACTAAAACATAAATGTAATTAAGGTGAAAATTTATAACGCCTATAATGCTCAATAGCGAAAACCTTTATTCAAAATTTGATCCGAACGTACGTCAGTTTGATAGATGTCACTAGTAGATGGCATCACTTTCTTCAAAAATGAAGACTTCTGATCGGCAACTCATAATTTAGATTATTAACAATTTTTGAAGTTAAAACTTCTTTAGGCACGTTGGGCACTTTTGGTATGGGGAAAAAGCACTGAACTCGCGTGACCGTCATGCTCAGATGACTGTTTATGTTTTCACTTCTGACTTACAGTCCTACGACGGACAGCGTTTTATTTTATGTCTTTCTTTAAGCTTTTGTTTAAATGGTTTAATAAACACTTTAAAGTTTGGAGATTTTGTTGTCATTCAAAACTACTTATGAGTTTTCTCAAATGATTAAAAACATTAACCCCAAATTAATTCATCGTTCCGTGTGGTGTTTGTTTACTAAATAAGACAAGTAAAATACACTATATGTGTATTAGATGATAAACAAATATTAATAATTCCGATTGATTTGTTTCAGGTCAACCGGCAATTTCGCAGCAGGCGCGGCGGGTGGCGGGGTCGGGGCCCCGCGCTCCGCCCCCGCCACCCCGCTGCAGCTAGAACCTCATCCGCCTCGCACCACTAAACATGACAAGTAAGTTTATTTTTTTTTGTTTTTAATCTAAATACCAAAAAATATCGTCGTAGACTTTATACTATACATGGGATCTGGCTAGGTTGCTGTTTGAGTGAACCAAATGTTAAACTGAAAATGGGAACGGGTGTTAGTCAAAACAATGCCATAAAGCAATGTACGGTTATTATAGCATGAGCTGTATGTATCGCCATCTAACGAAAATATCAAGAACTACTTAGTAACATTGATCCTGCATCGCGCATTGAAAGATATAAGATCCGCCAGCCGTCATCTACCTTGTTGGAGGATCCTACCTTTGTGTTTTACAACACATCATTTGTAACACTCTGTAACACAAATATAAAAGTATAACCTAAATATGGCCAGCGTTTATCATAAGTACCTATAATTTATGTTTTTTTATTTCTATTTGATTTTAGAAAATAAACTTTTCATCTCATAAAGTTATACTATAACATTAAAAACTTATAACTTTCCTTTAAATGTCAATACTTTTAGGTCCCAAACATGTTAGCGCAAAATACGAGTTAAAATGATAACCGTTATCAAGTTGATTTTATGTAATCTTTCATAATACTATGTCAGCATCTACGCTTGTAATTAGTATTGTTTTTGTCCTTTAACGGAGCAATCGTGTTTTTTAAGTACGTGCTACGAATGAACTATAATACAATTTGTTTTAGAAGAGAATGTGTATTGGTAAGATACTGTACCTACAGTTTACAATGGGATGAGGCAAAAGTGTTTGTGACAGGATTTCAATACAATGTCGTCTTATCTTGAAGATACGGAGGGATATTTTGCGGGAGGTTTTAGGATGTTGGCAACCTTTGTTGCTGGAGGATTCAGGTACTTCATGTTAAATTCACAATCATTCTTCACATTTATTACCATTAGATGTCGATGTCGAAGCAACTACAGATAGCAGTTAACGAACATAGATTATTGTTAACCTACTTTTTATAATCCTCAGCAACCATACGCTGATCTAAGTAATCGCAATTGTTATCGCAAAAACTAATCGCAAAATATATTATCAATATCATAATAATACAACTAAATATTAACAGAACAAGAATGAAAGAAAGAAGACTAAATGTTCATAAAAAAATTATTCACTGTGTGACGTATAACTTAACTAAAAAGTTTACAACATTACATTTTTAATTCGAATCAGTGACATTTGAGTTTCAGTATCAGTGACAGCTGAGAACTAATGAAGTAGGATGAGCAAAACAGATATTTTTAAATAATCAATTTATATCCAAAAAACGTAAAAAAATATCATTTTTTTTCTATTTAAATTATGTGAAAAAGACTACAAAAGCTAAACGCGTCCTATACACATATGTTGACCTGTTATGTACCGGAAAGTCTATACAACGACTATTTAAGTTATAGGTACTGGTCAATTAAATAAACCGAAACATTCAAATCTTATTATTATATATATATTAATAAATTATGGTTGAATATCGACCAACAGGAGATCTCTAATTATTTTGAAAACTTTGAAATCAATAGATTCGGTAATACTAGAGCTAAAAATCTAAAGTACAAAAAAAAATTATGTTACGCTAATTAAATTTCTGTGCAAACCGTACTTTCCAAGTGACAGTTAACAGATTAAGTTCATTGACGTACCTATTCTTACTTGAATTGCTTTGTAAGGATGAATGGCTGAAGGGATTTAAATGAAATTTAACATACAGATAGTTTATGACTCGGATTAACACATAGGATACTCTTTAGCGTGGTATACGAAGCCCACACAGTCGAAGCCAAGGGCAATTCTACATATTTGAATTTATAAACGTAAGAGAATTAGTTACCTTCGCGTATTTATTATTCGTAGTGTTCAGCACTACCTACCATACCTTGGTATTATCACAGAATACATAACGTGCTTGAGACTAACGGTTCAACTGGCCTCCACGATAGGCACAAAATGTTACGAATGACTTCCGATCAATTTGATAAAACCTTTATGTGCCACAAACAATCAATGTACGTGTTTTCTTGTTGAGCTGGATATACAGGGCGTTGCAAAGTGTGGTCATATTTTTGGGTTATATAATAGATAACGAAAAACGTTAAAATTTTTAAGAAAATTTGTGTTTTTTAAAACCGATATCTTATTTTGAAACTAACAAATTGATTTTGAAAATTGAAACTATGGGTATTTAATACCAAGGACGTTGATGGAATGTCCAGATTTTTCAGAAAATGTCCGCATAAAAAAAAACAAAATCATTGAAATAGCATGAAAATTTAAAATATTTTGTTAAGAAATGTGCACCTTACGCTAGGAAAAACATAGACCGACGAAAAAAAAATCAAGCTTAATCATCTGTTTGTTGGCTTCACATAACGCTCTTAAATTTGACCACACCTTTCTATGATACTGTTATAACATCCTGTATAATCTTAGATAGTTCTGTACAAAAGTATACTCAGTGTATTTACTAACAAACACATCCGATGTTAGTTAAATAGTTATTGTAGATTCTGAACTAATCGATAGAAATAAATGTTTTTTTCTAAATGTAAATGATTATATTTTTTACAATTTACAACTATGAATGAAAGAGACACGAACTTTTGAACAGGAACAACTTTGAGTGCAACAAATTCTTTAAAAAAAAAATCATTGAAATCGGTACACAATGAAACACAGGCATTGAGAACCGTCTCCTTTTTGAAGTCTGTTAAAAAAATAAGCACATAAAACCAAAGACAATCTCTTGTAAGTTCGTTTGTGTACATCAAGCCGAAACCCGAGTGAAGGAAAATTCAACTCGAGTTAAATCTAGTCAAACGCAAGTTAGTAACTCGAGTTGACCTATCACTACTACAAATGATTGTTCCGAGTCTTATGTATTTTGTCATCGGATTCTCGGGTATGTTCCCGCTTAGCCAGCTGCAATTCAGAATTAAAGGGTAAATATTCTTTGAACACCTAGTACATCTACTTTAATAATTAAAATTAACATAGCAGGTACTTATTATTATTGTTGTTTAAGAGCCTAAAGCTATTTCGACCATGTCTGGTCTTTTATAGCGCACTCTTACTTTATAGCTCACTGCTCAGACTTATGGTTTCGAGAAACCGGCTATATAATATGTACAGATGATTTTTACACACTTTTTAAATGCGGCGTATGCTTTGACTCACCGACATAGTTGGTTTTTACGCCCAAATGTAAGTGACTCCTTAGTTGTCAAGTAATTGCTTTGAATTGGTATACGACTCGTTATAGGACATTTATATAGAACATTAATCCAAATGATTATCCTGTTAAAGCAAACATGATAATCTTTTTATTATCGAAGCCTTTCCACGTTCACTGACTGACACTAATGTTTGATGTTGATTCTGATACGGTTTATTAGATAAATGTATTACTTTCTTGTACCCTTGTATAAAACCAATATATAAATACCTTTGTTCATAAACTGAATTAACTCAGTATTTCAATTTAGTGGGAAATCGCATTTAAAGTTTGACATGTTTAGATTGATGACTTTAAAAAATCATAAAAAAAATAAGTAGATGGGTTAGGTCAATTACAAAAACAGATAGGTGTAGCGTAATTAATAAAGTATTAGATTAAGATAGAAAATTATATACTATTTCAATCAAGAATAGTTTAAAAAAAGTTCGTAGTTATTTCACTTTTTAATAAAATATGTAATCAAATCATTTTGATGTAAACGGAGTGATTGGAAATATTGCAGTTTTTTATTAAAATTATCTTGTAAAATCACACAGGCATACATTTTCGAAGAAATATTCCTAATTAGTACTTTCTTCATTTTAAATAATTACCTGATACTAAAATAACAAATTATTTAAGTTTATTTCACTTCTTTTTTAGCGGTCTTGAATGGCTTATTACTGAATTCGCTCACTTTACCGGTATCGACATGTACGCCAATGTACGCGCCAGTCAATCAAAAAGAGAACGACGATCTTTTATCTCGGATCGGCTGTTGGATTATACGTATTCTACTGACGAAGTTAATTCGGTTTTTGTTGAAAACTCGTAAAACGTAAAGGATCTTGACCAAAAGTGGTCTAGCAATGTTTCATGTTGCAAAATCAAAATAATATAAAAAATATTTTCTTATTTTTTACAACCTTTTCACTTCAGGAATTTTATTTTCGTATCCGGAATTATGGTTTAAATAAAAACAGTAAATTAACAATTGCTACGCATTATTTCGTACTTTATACGGAAATAATGATTTTGACGTTTCGTTCTTTTCATTTGTACGAGTTACGTACAAAAGCATCACAAAAATGATATCAAATTCATAATATCGTAAAATAGCTAAACAATTAGTAATATCATTACGTTTTACAATGTATTTAATTAATATTTTATGGTTCTGTTATAATAATAATTATTTTTGTGTTCCGTCTTACGCAACTGTCAAGCCAGATGACAGATGAGACGAGTCGGCGGCCATTACTGTTTATGTGTCGATTGACAGTAGTCACTTTGATAATCTGTCCACTTAAATAGTAATACATACGGAACTCCGTTTGAGCGTTTATTTTAAACAACTTAACGTGTTTCATGAAACTTACACAGACAGAAAGTTTTTTTATATTTAGTTAAGTGTTTTATTACGCCAGGAGGAAATCTCTATCTGACTGACGTTGTTGTTTTATTTCGATGTCGTCACATCAACGGCATGAAAAGGTAATATGTATGAATATTATGTTTTGTTTTTTAAATAGTAGCTGGTGACTTGTTTTGCTAGTTATAGCATTGTTTTTTTGTACAAGAGTGATCTGTGGTTATTTTATAAATTGCGAGTAGGTTAAACATAATTTGTAGGTCCTTGTTTGTAGGATAGGTATCTCCGTTTTTGTCTAATTACTTAAAAACTCGGGTATTTGTTTGAAAATGAATACTTTTATTTGATAATATATAAAGCGTAGTATATAATAAATAAAGATTTATTGTGTAACAACTTAAGACGCAATTCCATACATACATGGTCATTGTCCTTTTGAACTAATTCAATTTATGAATAAAGGTGCGGAATGATGAACTGTTAAAATATTTTTGTTAAGTACAATACGTAATAATAAAAAGAGTAATCTATTCCATCATTTTACTCATGTTTTTAAACTATTATTAATTAGTAATTAATTAGTTGATCTTGTTTATTTTTTCACCTAACATTTTTTTTTCTGGTTGCTGTAAGCCAGCGGTCGGCAACATTATATTAGTTAATCAATGTCCACGTTTTAGCAAAATGAGCGCGCGCCACGGCGGTTTCTTGGTATTTTATAAATATGGTACTAAGAAGATATTATAAAAGGAAAGGGGCAAAGAAATACAGTATGTAGTGTTTGCTATTTGTGTCTCTAAATCCTACGGTAGTTTTCCTGTTAGTATACCCTAACTGCAAACAGCCTCTAAGAACGCTACAATCAAGGTGTGTTGTAAAGCCGTCGGTCAGTTGTGCTTATTCGAATTTAGGTAGGCTACCGTCCAAACGGTACCCTGCGTGCTGGAATGTTGGAAACCATGTCTCAAACAGTCCCTCTATCTGAGACATGGTTTCCAATATGTGAATCCCCAGTCGGCAAGTTCTAGTGACAAGATATAGGTAGGAATCCAATCTTCCCGTTCCCCTAAATAAAAAAGTTAAAGATTTGTGTATTTGATCATTTAAAACAGTGATCCAGAAGTTACTGTGCGACTTTTTCTCATATTTATCTATCGTCAGTGTTTCCTATTAGAAATTTAATTTACGTAATGCGATATTACGTGTTTTGCAAAATGAATAGATGCCTTTGAAGTAGCACAACGATGAAAGTTTGTAGGTAATTATAAATAGTACGTGCGATTACGATAACGTAGATAGCAAGCAAATGTATTTAACCGATAGATTTACTATCATCTTATCAATATAGCACGATAGCAAATCCGTAAGATAAGGCCTTTCTGTGCAGATGTGAAATAAAAACAAACAACTTTACACGATGACTATTTTTGTATGAGGTACTTGGATTTTTTTCTACAGTAAAGGTATATAATAGATATATGTGTTTTAATATGCGAATTATTGCTTTTAACAAGAAGGATTTGAAAATATAATACAAACGTTTGTAACTCGGGTTGCCATATCAGGATTTCTCTGCATTCTTCAGACATTCCATGTGATAATCCTGATTCCCAAAATTAGACAGTCCCGACAATTTGGACTACGGTTACTTTAATAGTTTGCCAGTAGTTGTTTTGGCTGGAGTGTTCGAAAAACTATCTGACATCGAGTCAAAATAGGACATAGCCTGGCCTTCTATACAATTACCTGATGCATGATCCTAGTCTTTCGGTTGGGTATCCAATTCATACTGAAAATAAAAAAAACCAAGCCAAATCAAATCAAAGTACGCTCGCGTTAGATTGTTCTTTTGTTTGATACATTATTGATACTATAATAATAAAACCAAATTTGATCGTTTACTTATAATGTACTTTAACTGCGCGTTACTGGTGTGTATTTGATGAATATGAGGCAAACAACTGTTGACGTCATAAAGGACTTTCAGTTCTATTTTCAGATGCATGTTAAATTTGTCTACGAAGCATGTAATTAAATATTTCGAGACATTCAGTTAAATATATAAGTAAGTAGTATTCTAGTTTGTAGGTTTTCATAAATAGCAAAATGTTCGGGCTCTGTACTTATTCATAAAATTTCAATTAAATTCAATGTCTGTACTTAAGCAATGTACATACATATGCAATTATGGCGAGATAAGCATAATATGCCATTAATCATAAACCTGTTAATGGTTGCACGAAAGTACTTTGTGGCGACATCCAGATTAGTATATATACAACTTCAACCTGGTCTGGTCGGAGGATCCTCCCTTTGTGTTGGAGGGACATAACACCCGTTCCTCCACAACTTCATTACTAGAGATATATCTATATAACGGCAAGAGTCAACCGTTGTAAGTATACTATTACATCAGTTTAATGAAATTGTCTTTAGGAGCGAGGGTCTCTTACTCGTACTCTCAAACTCATAGCGATAAAATATTAAGATATATTTCAAAATATTAATGTTTGTTAATTGTTCCTTTAGACCGAAATACAATAAGAGCATAATATTCCGTTTTTTAAAGAGGTTCTACATATACAATTTCACACGATATCGCCAACTTATGGTTTTTCTCGCAGTCAACAGATGGCCCCACGCAGGGAATTTATTCACTTCAGAAAACAAATGTAGATAAGCAGATCCCCTCTTAAAATTTATCCTAAATCTTAGGAGTGATTGATTGTGACCACGGGTAAAAAACTTGCTTGCTTTTTTAATCTACTAGTTGGCAAACAACCACACCGTTTATTAGTCAGCGAGTAACGTAGTTAAATAATTATTAAATTATGATATCAATATATTTACTGGCAAGTGGAGATTTTTACTCGAGTTGGAGCTGTTCGACGAAATACTTACCTCCAACGTAGGGTTTTGCGATCTTCTGTAAAGAATACCTCTAAACGTTTGCCATCACCATTCTCCTTTTTGATTACCATAGCTTTTAAAAAATAGACCTCGTTTCAAAGATACAGTTATATACATATATCAAGAGAGTACAGTACTCTCCAAACTTATTGGCCGGCCTGAAGTTGGCGCAACCGCCATCTCGCGCATGGTGATAACCGAGTGGAAAATTACTAAGCCAAATATAACTTCGATGTTACTATGGTATTAGGTCAAAGTTCCTAAATATATGTTAATTTTATTCCATATGAATTACATTATATGTATTTTGCATTCTGCGCACCGGCTCGCGGCTGGCTAACTTCAGCCCGGTCAATAAGTTTGGGGATTGCTGTGGCTGAATCTCCTCCAAAGCGCATTCAAGGTAAACATTAAAGGCACAGCGTGTCCTGTTTTACAGCTTTGGATAATCTTTCTCACTGCAATAAATTAAAGTTATTATAGCTCTACAAAGTTTACAAGAATTTTACGTATCTTGGAAAATATTTTATGTGATTGATTACCGAGGCACTCACCTGAATAAAATTGTGTCATAAACTTCTAAAACTGTATACATTGCGGTGGCTGTGTACATTGTAAAGTCAACAAATAACGAAACAGTTGTTTGTATAATACATATATTATGACTTTACTAGGCTTGATCTACGGTTGCGCCCGTAGATATTATTATTTAGATTTTACTAACCGACAAAAAAGAATTAAGATGACGTTCTCAAAATCTATGTGTATTCATTAAATTTTCTTACAGGCAACCTTTGAATGCACAAAAGGGACAATGGATAGATACTTTCTTTTGTAACAAGAGTTGTTATAGGAGAAATTTCTATTTTGTCAAAAGGAATCATAATTATACTTTACATGTCAGTTTGGGCTTTTTCTAACCTGACGGCTAATGTCTTACTTTGTTTCTCAATGACTTACGTCCAACAATGTATACTTAAGAAGGTCAAGACTAGTTAATTGATTGCAGCAGGGGCGTTCTGTCACGCCATGTCATGCGTTCCTCAAGGTATCTCAGGAGATTTATGTGACTAGTTCGAGAAAAACGTTTTGTCTAAGTTAGCACACCTGTACATATTGTATGTAATAACCCGCAAAGGAAAATTACCTTTTTTTATTAAGTGTCAAGTTTTTGGTACTTTGAACTTTCCGCAGCGTCGTAAGTTAAAAAAAAATGCGTGCACACGCCGATGATTCCTTGTAAACATGTTTTATTTCTATTTTATCATATATTTTTATATATCTACTACAGCATGACAAACTACATCTATGTTTTTTCCTACGCTTCATTCTTCAATAGAATAAAATATTCTGCCTTACATCTGTATAGACATAATATAAATAACACTAGACTTAATACAAACTTTTAATCTCGTCATGTTTTTAATTTAATAAAAACTAAATAACCAAGTACTAAAAATGTAATGAGTAGGTATAATATAAAAGTATTTAAACACATAATATGTAGAGAATCTTACAACTATTTATTATTTCCTAAAACAAAATACACTGAAAATAAAAACAAAACTAATAGTAACAATTACAAATACCTACATGCAATATTGCGTCTTATTATTTACATGTGGAAATGAATAGATTACGACTAGGATTAAATACTGTTGATAAAAACAAAGTAGGTACACTTTGCCACGTGTGAAATGATACATTTGTTGAGCCCATTTGTCCAATCAACGGAGATAATATTGATGTTCCCGGGGCGCCCTCGTTTAGCACGAATAGACATCAAAGGTACAGACAGCACAGAACTGACGTTAACCAACGAATACTTTTTCGAAACCTGTTATGTGTTAGAAATAAAGGAAATCTACAAAATTTGTCCAACAAGAAATTTTGTCTACAGATAAAAAAAAGTATGAAGTGTTTATGTCGAAAAAAAAAAAAGTTTCCATTTTCCGGTTTTGTGAAGGTGATAAGTGTATAAATTACTAGGAGTTCCCGGCAGTTTCACCTGCGTTTATGGTAACTGCACCGCTCATAAAGGTCGTCGGGATGTTATATAGCCTATAACCTTTCTCAATGAACACTTTATTAAAAACTATTTTTTTTCGGACTCGGCTGGGACTGGAAACAATCAAACAAAAAAACTCTTCAATAAAATATTAGTATACATTTAGCGTGCCTTTCCGCTTATTTCAAATTTAACTAGATCTTTATAGGACATTGTAATGTAGTAAAATAGAATAATATGTAAATTCATATATGTATTAGTTTATTTTTAACTGACGAAAAAACGGACGGGGTACTCAAGTCAACCCGATTTTTTTTTTATCTATGAAATGGGACTACACTTTAAAAAGTTGTTTTAAAGTGAAGTCCAATTTCATAGATTTCATAGGGCGCACTTGGAAGTTGATCCCATGTAAGTTTCAAATACTACAATACAAATTTCAAACCTAAGGGTAAAAAAACGGGGACGAATGATTGACTTTTCATCTGTGAACACCTTTCACATTTTGTTGAAACTTAGCACACATAATATGTAGTTCTAATGACACTACAAAATGATGGAGACCTATAGTTGATTTGATGATGGATGCAGAAGCCCTCAAGGGTACTCCTGAACGAGCAGCTATCTCGTGTTTATTCTTATTAATTAATTTAATGAGAACTTTAAACCTAGTAAAAGATTGTTTAATTTTGTGTTGTCTAAATATTTATAGCAAATAACAATGAAAATTAAAGTAGGTAATTATATTATACATACGTTAATTAAGTAAGATTTTTAAATAATATCTTTTTATTTTTATAATTATATTTTAATCACAAGAAATAAAAAATTAAAACTTTAACAAAAAATTAAACCGACGAAAGAAGAAAGGAACTGAAAGTGAAAAATAAACTTGTTAGCCTAACTAAACTCCTACACTAATGTAAATACCTATTTTTTTTTTAATCAAGCGTACAAACATACAATGAAATTTGAAAAAACACGCGGATCGTCACTGCTGCCATCACTTCATTTTACGTATTAATTACTTTGCTTGTTTCTATATTTGGCGCCGACTCATAATTATGTAGGTATTTACATTAGTGGAGGAGTTTAGTTACGCTAACAAGTTTAATTTTCTATTTTCAGTTCCTTTTTTCTTTCGTCGGCGTCAGTTTAACTTTTTGTTAAAAAGTTTTTATACGAGTATTTCTCTTATTTCATTACAACGCGAACTTATGTATACTGTTCTTATTGTCTAGTCTTTGTTTTTATTTTAACCTTCTGTTGTACCCACCACATCTTTACATCCAAAGGTAGAACGAATGTTGTAATGTTAGAATTCTTTTACTTGCGGTAAATGACGCAAAATAAAATATTATTTCAATTCCTAAGCTAAACCATTGTTAAAATATAACATATTCTGAAGAATAACACATTATCTACAATGGAGTCACGCGTTTGTTTTGTAACAGATCCGAGAATTTAATAGAAATTCTTTATTTTTATAAGACCATTGTTTTCTGACCGTACATTGGTTGTTTATAAACATTGACGCTTTACTTGCTCGCGGACACTGTTTGCAGTCAGTGTCCTTTCGCGTTGCAAACACACTGGTACAGTTCCGGTATTCGGGTTGTCGTAAACGAGGCTCAAGTTCTTCGTATCTTCCGATGATCGTACGATTCTGCATTACCTTTCTCTTGGTTCTTATCGATGTCAACAGCACTTGATCTCTCTGTGAGTCGGCCAAAGTCTTCGGTGTTTCTATACGATGAGTCACAAGATCATTGAACAACATCATTTACCTCAAGTTTATCTTGTAGACTTGTACCATTCTGTATTAACTCGGTCTATTTGTACGTAACATTTTTGTAAAGTTTATACTTGTTGTAGATGTACTTTTACTGGAAAATATTATACGAATAAATGTAGATACTTATAGTGTTTTCGTTTACCCGTAACTTACTATCTTATCGTAGCGATAAATTACGTCGAACTCGATACACAATCGATATTATAGCTAGATACATTTATGTACAACTGTTTTCAACAGTTATTCTCGCGAGCGCGGACGGACCGCTACATTCGGTCTTAGTACGGCGTTTTATAATTCATAATTATTTGATGAACGTCAGTAAAAACTCGTGTCTTGGCTTTTTCTGTATTTGGAACTGTGTTGAGAGTGTCTATAGAGTCGTGCATCGTATTATCAGTGAAGTGTATGGAATGTGCCAACAATATTTCGTTCCGTAGATATCGTGATTTTCAATGCGATTCGCTTGTGTGTGGCTTTTGTTTATTAATATGTTATAGATTTTAAACCGGATCAAGTGCATACTTTGAATCCAGTGAATCTGTCGTTTGTTATTTCAGTAATATTTTCTAGACCGGGTTAAAGCGTCCTCTTTTGCTCAACTGAACAATTTCCACTGGCCCAGTACTGCATGGCGGTGTGATCATTTATGTCATTGTGTTAATAGAACATACCTAGCAGTTTTTAGACTAATTTTTTCTTTTGATTTTTTTTTCACTATTGTAATCCTGATCAGTCTTTAAATCTTTTGCTATCATCTGAAATGTCTCAGTATGTAATAGATTAGATCCATACATATTTGTCAGTAACGAGTTTTTCTTAAAATATTAATAAAACCCAAATGGACTTGCCAGCAATAATATAATCGTCTTTATTCCTATAACTTCTAACATGTATTTTATTCTTTTTTCCATTTATTTTAACATTTATTCTAACATTTTTTATGCTAATAAAACTGGTTTAGGAATCAGTTGCATTTCTAATTACAAACGTTAGTTGTTAAGATGCTGGTAATATTTTAATTCATATTTAGTTTTGTTATTTATTTTTTCTGTTTCAAGGATAAAACAGAATTTATATTAATTGATTGTAATTTGTTGAACGAAATCTTTAATCGCTCTGTATAAACGCTTCATTATGTCGAATATTATTCGTATAGTCTAAATGCATTCAGTATTGATTTATATCTTATCTATATTATCCATATTTACGCCTCATTATATGCATTATAAAATCCTTTGAATCTCATCGTTGTTGTTATTATAGAAATATTAATGTCATATTCCTGATTCATGACTGGTTTCTTCGATTCTTACGATGGGTTAGAATAGTTCATGTATTTCTTTGGTTCATGTACCTAAATCTTGTCATCATTGAATTTTTTATTTTGTCATGTTTTAACCAGCCAGGTTATATTTAACAATTGCTCCCAGAGTATACTTAAAATCAGACTAGAGTTACTTATAACTAACTATTTTTATTGTTAACAAAATGTAGATTCCATTCGAGGATGTTGCACCGCCAAAAACTTGTAAAATGGCTAAAATTTCCTATGAACGAACTGTGCCTATAGTCTAAAGTAGACAGTGAGTGAATTAAAGTTTTGAAGAATGGTGGATAACGCCTCCTTCGAGTATTCCGAGGAATCTAGCGGAGAAAGTGGTTATAATAATGGTCGTATCAACGGGTAAGACTGAGTTTTGTAGTATGAATATATGCTTCTAAGTATAAAAATACGTTTAGAAAATAATAATATAATTTAATGCCACACCAACCATATAATTAGGTTCTTACAGCATTGTATTTTTAACCGTGGGTATATAATGCGTAACGTATCCACCGTAACGTTATGTAACTTCAAAATGGTACTATTTAGCTTAAAAAACATTATAATAAAAATATGAATACCTACATTACCTACATAATATATGTCACACTGGAAGTTATTAGAAACTAAAAAACGGAATTATATAGAAGCTTGCTAATATTTTTATTGCTTTTCGAAGTAGTCTCCGTTCCTTTCTAAGCACTGTCGTATGCGATGGAAGCAGTGATCCCACTCTTCTTTAGGAATCTCTTCCATGCCTTTTTCGAACGCAGCCACGGCATCTTCAGGGTTAATAAAACTAATTCCTCAAAGTTTATATCTTTTATTTTTGGAAATAAATAAAAGTCACAAGGTGCCAGGTCGGGACTGTAAGGAGGATAACTCACTAGCTCCATACTTTCGATAGTCCGCCTGGTGGTGTAAGCTGGAGCAATGTCGTGGTGGAGGAGGATCCTGCTTCTTGGGCGCTGCTGTCTAACATTTTCCAATGGTAGACAATGAATGACGATCTTCTTCTATCAAAATGACCCGTCCATCCAAAGAATGAGGCAATCATCTTTTTCCCTTGACTTCTGCCCTTCTTTACTTTTATCGGCAAATCTTCGAATGGAAACTCTAAATCTAATAGTATCGGCTCGTGGCTAAGTGGTAACCGAGTAGGTTAGAACATTACAAAGTTAAGTAATACTAGCCAGGTCAGTCTAATGGGTAATCAAAATCAGGATGGGTAACTATTCTTAACACATTGAGACCCCTCCGTGCCTCGGTGAGCACTTAAACCCTGGGTCCCGGGTGCCATACGAACATCTGTGTCATTCGTTACGGGTAATTGGAGCCCGAAAAAGTCCGACAACCTGGTCTAACTACAGAACTATCATATCGCCTAGTATTTGAGTTGTGGAGGTCTGATGGCAGACGCTTCAACGTAAAATATCAAAGTTCGGCCGTATCGTAGTTAGACTGAAAGCCGACCCCAGCACAGTTGGGAAAAGGCGCGGAGGATGATGTTTCCTTATCCAATAGTGGCCCGATTCATAAAACAACCAACTTTCTCAACTCTCCAACAAGTTGGCTCACAATTGAGGCATGGCATTAAAATGTCAAAACGCAATTCTATTTTATTATCAAAACATTTTAAGCTTTATCACTGTTAGACAATGTAAGACGAACCATCAACATCGTATGACACATCACAGAACTAAATTTTTCGATGTGATTTAATGGTTAACCAAGACGAATCTGACGTTAATTCGTTTTTTATAATACAGGTATACATAACAAATATGTTAAGAATTATTATTATAAGTTAAGTTTAAAAAAATGTGACTCATTTATATTGTTTCTCTTTTTAATTTCTAAATACTTTTTAACCGACGAAAAAAAAGGAGGTTCTCAATTCGACCGTATATATATATATATATTTTTTTTATGTATGTTCAGCCCTCTCTCCGTTATTTATATACCGATTTTGATTTTTCTTTTTTGTTAGGGTATAACCTCAAGGGGGGTCCCATGTCAAGGAAGTCAGGATCTGATGATGGGATCCTGATAAAATTGAGAGAAACCCTCGAAAATTGTAGGAACGAATAGTGTTTCTGTTTACTTTTCATTACTTTATCAGGTATTTGCGTTCAGAAATCATCACATCATGTAGCTGAGCTGATGATGAAAAAAAATCATCAAATAAAAATCTTTTTAACAGAAAATTAAACCGATGAAAAGAACTAAAAAGCAAAAAAATTAATAACTATAAAATTTTTATAATCTTATTTTGAGTCGGCGCCAAGTATTAAAATGTTTAATTATGCCTACGTAGAGTTGGTTGTTGTAGGTGGTTGTAAAAAGATTTTTATTAGTTCTTTTCGTCGGTTTAATTTTTTGTTAAAAAGATTTTCATAAAGAAACTTTACTCAGAAATGTTATAAATGTTCAATATGAAGTTACAGTGCAGCCCTTCTAAAACAATTGTTCAACATTGTATAGAATGATTTTACTCATGCCCAGGGTTTTTTCCCTGTAAATTCCCATTTGGGAATTTACCCGGGTATTAACTCACCGGGTATTTTTCCGCCGCCCATCTCTAGTGGCAACTGAGTTTTATCTTTTGATGTCTCGATATGAGCTATTTCTCTGTACTTTACAACACTCCTCGTAGCAATCCATACAAGAAGATAGATACACTTGAAGGTGTCATTGCGGGCGGCGTTAAAACAGTGAAAAGTAGAAACAAGAAACATAAATATCGACAAGTTTCCTGCCACGCTTCAGCCGAATACTTTTGCCGAATAATCGGCTATTCGGCCAGGAAGCCTGCAGAATATTCGGTATTCGGCATGTGACCCAATACTATGTGTTTTTAATCCTGGCAATACGATTAATTGGATTCTAGCAAAAAATATTATTCTACCTTTTTTCCATGTGGAAACCCCCACTGGTCATCACCTCACCATGGCTATTGGTGAAGTGGTTTGTCGGAATCGAACCGACTATAACCACACGGTGTTCCGAAACAAGTGATTCTATCGCAAGGGACTCGGGTCTACCCTAGGAAGGAAGCCCCCGAGAACCCTGGCAGACTTTGGCCGCCCTCAAACAGAAGGCAGCCATACCAATGGTAGCGGAGGGCCTTGCCCTCGTTCCAATTTAGAGAGACGCACGCGGAACACGTCGCGCCACCGTCTCAGGCCTGCTTCTGCTAGGGTAACGGGCAGCCTCACCCGTTACCCCAGGCCAGCGCTCATGGAGGACGGAGATCATTATGCGCTCTCCGGGGCCTGGTTTCCACTCTGCCATTAGGACCTGACGGAGCTGAGACCGTTGCACCTCAATTTCCTGAGGAGTGGGTCCCAGCTCTCGCTCCTTGCGCCATTGATACAACGACGCAAGGGCCTTCGCAAAAAATATGATTATACCTAAAAAGACTTAAAAAATTGTTTTCAACAAATTACAAAATGAATTATTAAAGTTATTGATAATTCAAGAACGACTGCATAAGATCTGACCATACGAATTGAATACCAAATAATCTGTTCCCCCTTATCCGCGTTTTATTAAAATTCAATATCTTGCGTAGATACGTGCGTCATTTAATGTATAATGTATTTAGCGCACGGGGGACCTTACCACAAAAGCTTTAAGTCTTAAGTAAAAAGAATTACTTTGGCATGGCAATGTTCACATGTTTTTAAGACGAGATCCCAAATCCCGTATGGATGGATGCATTATAACCTGGGACAAATACAGTTCGCGGTCAGTTATAAGTGTTACTCCAACGTCGCTTCGTTCGGTGCTCGCGGTCGTGTTTTTATTCCTTCTAAAATGGGTGTGTTCTTCTTGAAGAAGTAAGATTTTAATTTTTTGTAATAATTGTTACTTTTATTGATATTGGTATCCAAAAAATCTGCTTAGGTTTTTAACAAATTGCCAATAATATGTATAGCATTCTTCTCTGTCCAAAGAGAACAAATTTTAAATCACTTTTTCAACAAAACAATTACGCGTACATTTTATAAAACTACGAAAATAAGATACAAGTATTGGGGAAAATAAATATAAACTAGTAGATATAAATTCGTTCTTAAAAGGGACATAAGAACATTTTATATAGAAACTGTCCTTACTTACCGCGAATGGATTTTGTCGGGCTTGAATATAGTTACTGCGTCATAAGTTTAGGGTAGAAACGGTCCCATCTCTTGTGTAAATCAACGTAGAAAGTTTAGGGTAGAAACTGTAGAAATCATCATGTAAATATGCAATAAGTACATTTATAATAATGTTTTAAGATTAGGAGGAGATGTACCTATTTTTGGTCTGGCTTTCGTAACATAGGTAAACTAAGATGTAAACCGTAAAACTAAGATGTGTGTTGTAGGTTTCAAGGCAAATGTAAGTTATTCGTATCGTTGGATTGTGATCTCGATGTGGCTGGAAACTCGATTGATACCATAAAAGCTTATTGTTATCGAAAAATGTAGGATAGTATCTGAGATTTACGAAACCGCTCTCAGTCAGTTATTATAATAATCGCGTAATAGCTAAATGATTACTAGATAGATAAGACTAGACGTTAAGATGTGCCGAAAGACGTTAGATTAGTAGGATAGAAGAAGTCTTCTATTCATGTGTTATCAGCTCTTACTTTGCAGGATAATTTGTTCTGCGTCTGGGTGTAATTTATCTATGATATGTATGTATTTAGAAATATATAAGGATGTTTATCAGCAGTCTGGTTACCATAGTACAGGCTCTACCTAGTTTGGGATCAGGCGACCATGTGTGAGATATGTGAAGTTATTATTATTTATTTATTACTAGCAACCCGCCCCGGCTTCGCACGAGTACAAATTATACACCAAACCTTCCTCATGAATCACTCTGTCTATTAGTGAAAACCGCGTGAAAATCCGTTCAGTAGTTGTTCAGTTTATCGCGAACAGACAGACAGACAGACGCGGCGGGGGACTTTGTTTTATAATATGTAGTGATTCTTAGCCAGACGGTTTTCCCTACTTGACCCGATGCATATATTTGAGTAAATTATCAATTAAACATGACTAAGTACATCGTAAACTTGACGTTTCGACGATAGTCGTATCCGTTTTCATAACAATGTTCAACTTCAATCGATCATTGTGTTCATTTGTCACTAACCGAGCTTGTTGAACTGTAAACAGAACATTTGTTTCCTTTACTTGTGTCATATAAGCTGTCATTCCGTAACACCATCCGGTATAAATGTTTATTAGCACTTTGATATTCTATTATATAATGTTTAAAGTTCATGTTAACAATTTCTTTCTCTTTTGTACAAAACCCTAATGTGGTGCTGATAAATGTATACCTAATTTTATTAAACATTAATAATAAATAAAAATAATAACTTTACACACGGCCGTCTAATCCCAAACAAGGCAGCCTGTACTATGGTACCAGACTGCTGATAAACATACTTATATATTTCTAAATACACACATATTATTATACATAAATTACACTCAGACACAGAACAAATGATGCTCATCACACAATTATTTGTCCTGGGTGGGAATCGAACCCATGACCTCTGGCTCAGCAGTCAGGGTCACTAACCACAAGAATTTGGCTCGTCCTGTCTATTTTATTTGACCTCGTTACTTGTACGCTAAATGTTGTTAGTTCAAAAAATTCAGTAATCACGTATAAAGCGTATCTATGGTAAATGGTGATATTAGACACACGTGCAATATATCTGACTAGTAGGTATTTATTATCGTGACTGATAATTTCTGATAAATTCGCTAATGTCGTGCTACATTAATCGAACCTTTATTTAATTTATGTACCTATCGTCACGACTGATGTAGTAGAAGAATGTAGTTGCTTTCTAAATTACCGCCGCATGCGCATTATAATACCATATTTTCATACTATAGAACTCTTTACGTGAACACTTATTTGAAGAGTGTTATTAACATCTCTTAAATATTATTTAATACCCACTTGTACTGTCTTCTATGTGATCCGAGTCTTAATTGATTTGTAAATTTCCTCTCAGTGCATCAGAGGGAAGAATTTTCTTGGATAAATTCGTTTTGTAAATTATGGAGGACCCATTGCGAGACCTCCCGCCGTATGTATAATCAGATTATATTTTGCTTGTATAATATAAATAAAACATCTTTAGACTAAGCGGTACAGTGTAGTGCCGAGTTGATTATGTATATTATATGTATGAAATAGATAGAGCATAACCGCGGCGTTATACTTTATCATAACACTTGGAAAAAAAATGAGACGAATTGCTCGCATTTATAATTTTCTTACGGAACATTTTAGTTATAAAAGGACTAGCAGCGCCCCGCAGTTTCACTCGCATAAGTCCCGATCCCGTGGGAATATCGGGATAAAAAGTAGCCTATATGTTAATCCAGGTCTCCAGATCTCTACATACCAAGTTTCATCGCAATCGGTTCAGTAGTTTTGGTGTGAAAGAGTAACAAACATCCACCCATCCAAACTTTCACGTTTATAATATTAGTGGGATGTTTCGTAGTTTGCATTTCTGAACCCTCATCTCACCCAATAAAATCATAACATTATTTTAACTAAATAATAACATTTACCGATCGTTAAACCCTCGCAAAGGGAAAAGTCAAAACAAACACAAGCTGCCTATATTTTGGCGTACAAATAGGAAAGAGTGGGAGACAAATGTAATTTTTGTGACTGGTTCTGGAATGGATTTGTTCCTGAGGTGGAAAATAGTTTGAAAAAAAGGAACTTGACTTTAAGATCGTTCTAGTTTTTGGACAAACCTCCCCGTCATTCTCATGAGCTTTGAAGCAATGTCTCAAACATGCAAAAAATACCAAGTTCCTTAAATCCCTACCAAAGCGTGACAATACTTCTTAATAGATAAATTTAAAAATCGCTTCTTATTATTTATTTATTACTAGCAGCTCCTGCTCTGCTTCGCTTGCGTGTACAGACAGACAATAATTTTAAAAACTGATTTTTAGGCATAGGTATGGTGCAAATAACTATATGAGCTAAAAAAGAAACTATTATTTTGACATTACAAATAGACACTTCAATTTTATTTATTTGTATTGATTTTGGGACCTTGAAACTTTAGCTGTATTAGTAAGGGTAAGGCCACTCGTGGTTTTTAATCTGCTGATAGTTTGATTGCATTTGACGATTTTAAATGGACCCAACAACTTAATCGAAAATGACTGCGCGATTCCTATTTGATTAAACTATCGGGCAACTATCGGCCATTTTGGCTGAAGTGTGTGGTTAGGTACTGCTCAGTTCTTGGAAGCGTGCTATAATACGCATATCACCGTCTTCAACAAGCGAAGATGTTTTTAAGATTAATGTGTTCAAACATATATTATAAACAAACAAACAATTTTCGTTATAAAATTATTCCGGTGTAAAATCTAAACATTAACGGCCAACTTTTAATAATATAGCAATTTATATTCTTTGCACTATAGTTCGTAGGTACCTATTGAATAATATGCGCTATAGTAATTAAACTAACGCAATATCAGTCCATGGTCGTAATGAATTAATGAAAGATAATTTATTTAACAGATGTCTTTTAAAGTCTGAACCCAGCACTCATTAGGAAATAACTACAAAGGATATTAACGGCATTGATATTGATACTGCTACTAAATGAAATAACTTGCCAAAGCATGTAATATTCCCAATAACTATGCAAGACAGCGAGATGAACGGTATGACTGATTACCAACGTAATCGTACACAAGGCTAAATAAATATCTCTTTACACGGTGATTAACGAATAATGGGAATTTTGCAGAGGACAAAATTACATACCACAGATATAATGAATGTACTTACATCAATCTTTACCTATCTTCTTATTTGTCGTGATTATTTTCGGTTGTAAAAAATAATAAGGAAACAAGAAAAGGATATATACTTATCTATAAAGATAACCTATTCAATAAAAAATCATATTCAGGAATGTCGCGCAATGTACACAAAATAATAATATAGTCCAAATTAGAACCTCCTCGTTTTTTGAAATCGGTTAAACGTACGTAAATAAGGTACCAATAATAGCTACAAACTACGCAGAACTAAGTCAAGCAAGTAAATTAAGATGCGGGTAGCCATGCAAGTTGAATACTATGGTGTCTTCCCCGAATAATTTGTTAAAGTACGCTGTGGAATTGGATTGACAGTTACGCGCTACTTGGTTTGATGATTGTACGCACCGTTACAGAAGCAGCAGTACTAAAACATAAATGTACTATGGAGCAAGCGTATTCATACAACATGCACAATATTTATTAAATACGGACTCGACCCCTGCCTGTCTGAATGTAACAAAAATGATAGTAGTACAAAAGGGTCAATTGTCATAACTAAATATTATAGTTGCGATGTTATAACTGGGCTGAAAATGTCAGAACCATAAATATAAATATCAAATTATCGTTTCGGAATGATAGTAACTAGTTGAATAAATTTTAATAAATCAATTTTTAACGCAAATTAGTTAACTAATTTGCGTTGAAAATTGAGCCAAGCACCTTTAACGCATGAATGTGATTGTAAATTAAGGGAGTAGGTTTGTTAAAACTAAAAAACAAATCATTTATAGCTAGCTCTATCGCTACATAGTTCTTTCCTCGTAGTAATGGATATTTTTTAATTCTTTAATTTTTTTTTGAAACTGTTACAATTACATTTTGAGCATATGAAAGTTATTTTATGTTCAGAGTTATTTTTTTAACTTCAAAAATAGGTTCAGACCTTTTTGAGAGAAAAAACCAATTTAAAAAATCCCTTATTCAATGCCGTCTTATGATGCCACTACAATTCTACTTGTAGCTATGTGACATTTGATAACTTTCAAGGGTGAGGACTCGGTTATACTTGAATTGCGGTGCATATGCCATATGTATATTTGGTCACTTCTTACTTAAGTTCTATGGCGTTAACCGTTGATTTTATTATCTTTTGGAAAGTTTGGGACACCGAAAACGTTAAATTATTAGTATAAGCAACCCGCCGTAGGTATATCCTTATTTACTTTCAGACCCCCGATTCAGCGTTGTTCATTGTAAATTTTCGCTTATGTGTCGCATTTGGTCGTTTAAACATCATTCCGTAAAAATGCAAAATAAAAGCTTAGATACAGTGATTCAATGCAATTCTAGGCCATTGCACGCACAATACAGTGGTCGCCGAATTGACGGTTGGGTATGCACATAGCGTTGGTACCAATTTATATTAATGTTTCTTGAAACCATAATATCTGATATGTGCTGTATTGATTTTCATTGTAAGACAAAAAATAAAGGTCTGGTTTACAATAGTAGCTCTCAGTGTGAAATATTTATAGCTACTACCAATTTGGTCTTTACGCGTAATTGACCTAATCCTCTATCCTGAAGTGCCTATTGTCTAAATGCTGAAAAGTCCGTTTATAGAAAAAGTGGCAGTATTGTCTTATTTTTTCATATTTATATACCTATCTACCCATAGAAATTTTTGGTACTAAACAATTTCAGAGAACATTCTTACATCCCTCAATGTTCTGAAATACATAGTATGAATTATTTAAAAACACAATAACATCAAACTTATCTTTATTTTACCTGTTATTTATGACTTTTACAAGAAAATGGAATATTTATGCGCAATTTACTGCGAAGGTGACCTCATTCCTTCTGATCTCCGTAAGTCTCAATATGAATGTGCTGTGATGTTATATTCGGGAGCCTCAATCGCCCATTTTTCCTTATTTACATTTCTAATTCTTGTAATTTGAAATTGACTGGTCTTTTATAATTTCTGACAGATTCAATTATTAACACCTCTATTTAAAAACAGATTCTATTTTTTTATTTATTTGTATGTATTGTAAGAATTAGTAGTTTTTGTAATTATTTACGTTTTAAACGATTATTATAAAAACTTTAATCTCCTTATATAATAGATAGAAGGTCAGGAAATAATTTATAGCAGGCATCCCTAAACATGCACACGGTGAGTTTGTGAACTATAACTACAGTGCTTACTCACACAGCATGCGGAATTGGAGACTGTATTAAGTGTATCATTTGTTTAAATTACTCTATCTAGACAGGTATATTTATCAAAGAGGAGCGTATTAGTCATGATTTGGTTCGTGTTAGAATTATTTGCTTTTGAAATATTGCTTTGAAACTATCAAGTTCAAATACTAGTATTGAGTTTCCTGGGGCGCTTAAGAAATTTGACTAAGATCACAAACTAGGTTAATTAATAATAAGAAAATCAAAGATGTATAAATACGAATAGACGAAGGTTACTTCTTAATTAATACTATAGGTAAACAGCAGTTATGATGAAGTCAGTGTTGTATGTATGACCATCATGTTTCGAAGATGTATTCAACTGAATAATATGAAGGACTATCTATTATTACAATCCCGTGGACACATATTTATACTATTTTATACCTTTTTGCGAGATATTATAACAATATCTACTTTTTTCTGTTTTCAAATTTTTAAGTTCATCATATGACAAAGGCATTTAATAATTTTACGAGTTAGTTTCATAATTAGTTATTTTATAATAATTTGCATATCATACTTTGGCATATGTTACCTAGCATGTAAAAAAACACTTTTACATTTAAACAAATAAAATATTCGAATACTTTTCATTTTGAACATCAACTTCTGTCTAGTACATATCGATATTAATAACAATTTTTCATTTTATTTTACACAACAAATTTAACAATCACGCACTCATCCAGGCTGATGGTAAACGGTAACCAGTGCCTATAAACACTCGCAACACTAGTTTCGTTATTTGTGCGTGGCCAAATCATGCCCCCCATTGAGGCTCCTGGGAACTCGTATGTAAATTAACGCTGTTCTGCCAACAGTCAGGTTTGGCATTTCTCCAAACTGCTTGCATGGTACTTAAAGCTTGTCTAAAGCACTAGACAAAAAGCACATTAAGATTAAAATACTAAGTGATAGCTATACAAAGGTCTAGTACATTATTCTAAATGATGATTCAAACGTATAATTTTATGTATTATTTTATTACCTTATTAATGCTAAAGTGTATCGTTAAATCTTGTAATGCCTGCGTCAAATTTGCCATATTTATGTTGATGTTTTTGGCTAATATAGGTACATTGATTATTATCTAGTTATCTTCGATTTGGGAACTTGCGGTATTTACGTTTAAACAATTATTTTACGTGTGGAAACACCTTTAGCATTTTTTTTAAGTTTCTACCACACGGTTTTTTCTCACGGTTTGACGCTTGCCCTTACGCGGAGTAGGCTTGAGAGCAAAATCCGCGGCAGACGTTTAAATGTACAAAGACACATATTGACGTGACAACGTCTTATAAATTGGTTTGCCGGGTGACACTTCAAGAAACTGCGTTACGCTCCGCTCACGTTATGCGCTCACAATGAGAGCGAGTGAGAGGCACGCGTCCCTTCCACTCGGGCATGGTTATTATTTTACCACTCAAAGTCGTTGTCACGTAAAACTTTCGCCCGTATACCGACTTTACAGGCAACCAATTTTTTTTTATTTTTTGTACCTTATATTAATTATGATTTTCATACACTTTTGTTTAAGTATTCAGTGTACATTTTGTTTCAATTGAGTTCTTCTTTAGGATTGTTCTATTGTTCACTATTGCTTAAGATCGGTTTTTAAAGTTTAATTTTTTGTCGTTTTTTATACTACGTCACAATTTATTGTTAGTTATAATAAAACTAACGAACGTCTGAACGTTTTATTATAGCACTAAAAATCTAATAAATACATTACACGTATAAAATAGAGATAATAGAAGAAAGACTGCTCTAGAATCAAACAGTTATTGTTATTCTTCGATAAAGTATACCATAGATAAACGTTCCCTAACAAAAATCACGTCAATCAAATAGTGCCACCAGATACTACTACTTTACGTGCATACATTTAATAAGCCATCCTAATACATAAACAGACCATACGTTGCAATAATACACATTGTATTTTATTGCATGTTTCTTAATTGCTAAAATGGAATGAATTAGGCTCGTAATACGTGTTACAAATGATAGCCACATTTATTAAGAATAGTATAGGCTATATCTAGCATTAGGTTACACATCTCAGTTAGCCTTAAATATTGATTTTTGTTAAGTAAGTCTGAAGCAAAAGTTTTCCCAAAACGGCCTTATCCGCGTGCGCTGGTGTAGTGATACGTAAATCGAATGTTTTACAAAAATATTGGTCCTTAGTATATCTAAAAAAAGTCTCTCTTATACATAAGCCACAATAAGGTATTTTGTGACAAAACTTAAAAATTAATTTATAAGCATTATTATTAGGCATGGCATATTAATCCTTAAGAGCGAAGGTCTCTCATCACCGAGACAATTTTATGAAGATAAACTTTGCCCTTTATAGTATGTTATTTGGTCGCATAGCTTAGGAGATAATTAATGGAAAATTAAAAAAAACCAATACTCGGCTCGGTTCGCGGTAGTGGCGCAATGACCATAGTAGTAATGGCGCGGACGAGCCTTGTGACACATAACCCTTTTTTATCGTGTGGAAATCCCCACGAGTCATCACCTCACCGGGGCTAGCGGTGAAGGCGTATGTCGGAATCAAACCGACTGAAACCATACGGTGTTCCATCACTAGCGAGTCTTCCAAGGGACTCTGGTATATCATAGGAAAAAAGGCCCCGAGAACTGAGCTGACTTTAGCCGGCTCTTAAAGAGTAGGCCGCTACACCACTGCTTGCGGAGGTGCGGGGAGCTTTAGCCCCTTCACGGTTAAGAGAGGCGTGCGCAGAACACATCGTGCCACCATCTCAGGGCTACTTCTGCTAGGGTAACGGGTAATACTGGCCGACCGATGAGAAACGAGCATTGCCCTGAAGAGACGAACTGTGACTGCCTTCATACCAAGAAAATGTTACAAAAATATTGTCTATACTGAAGAATTATAAATCACCAATCAGCGAAACAGTAAAATCGCGAGGCACAGCTAGTTAGGTATAAAGTTATCATTGAGATGAATGAATAAGCCCAAATACGAAGTAGCTGCTGCAAACGGTTGAGAAGTCCCTCGACTGTCTTCCGTCTCCGTCATGTAGTTGATTACGGATTAACCACATGAATTATAACTACATGTGTGTGTCAAGTTTCAATAGAATTGGTTTACAGTTGAACCAATTCTATTGAACTGAACTGAAACTTCAACCCAAATGGTTGATATTTAAAAAAAAAATAATGGGAGCAAAGTAGGGAAGGGAAGGGAAGTATATCCTATCCCAAAAAAAATATTTACCTTTTTTACGAAATCGGATCACGCATAACTTTAAAAAAAATACAGGGAAAACCTCCTCCACTTGTTCGCCGGTTAAAAACTAAAACTAACTAACAATTAATTACGTCAAAATTAACATCAATCTATTATTGTTCACAGGCAGGCAATAAAGCCCTTATCGGGGTCAACGCCTTCAGTACGGGCAGCTGCTTTAAATACGTCATTAACGGGTGATACGACAGACACCAAAGATGGGAAGCTGCCCAGCAAGTCGCGGCAGAAGAAGTTCCAGAGACACTTTCCGCAAGTTGGGCCGGAGGAGAAAGTGCTCAATTGTGAGTAGGACTCAAAGCATTAAGAACATGAATCCCGACATGAATTCACTTCTATGAAAAGCATTTACCATAGTTCTATCTTGTAACGAGAGAAGTAACGTAAAAACCCAAAACATCCATTCAAAGGTAATAATAATTCTTAAAGATATCTCTAGAAGGTACAAGGTCACATTCGATTTTAGTTTTTATAACCATTTTCTAGCAAAATACCAACGACTAAGCTTTTGTGACACTGTAAGGTCACGGTCAAGGGTTGTTACATGAATTTCTTTTTTTGAAATATACATAATACGAGTAGGTATACCACGTCACTTGATCAGCGCGGAGGAGTTGCGAGGGAGAGGTATGGTGTAGTAGGCGGCCTTATGACATTTTTCTCTTAGTACGGATTGAATATAAAAACCTCGAAATGTAATTCACAGAATCACTTAAAATATTGAGCAATTTATTTTACTGTCAATCCATTCTAAACATTCCAGTAGGGTTTCGTTGTTTATTTATATTTGAAGTTATGTTAAAAACTTTCCTTAATCTGCTATAATCTTCTTTAATTCGTGGATTTTACGTAATATTTTTGTTTATTGTGAACTGACTTTACTTGCTTTTTTCTGTTCCATACCTTTTTACACAGAAATGTTTGATATTGCAATTTGATGAAAGAATCCCACCCGAAGAGTAAGAATAAGATAACTAATAAAAGTGTCATGTTTTATTATATGACGCATTGAAAAAATATTTAAATACTAAATGTTCTATTATTTTCACTAAGACCCAAAGTTACACAAGTCTAAAGATATCATTGTAGAAGTTTTTGCGAAAGACCTACATTCAGCACTGTGCGTCGTATTAATGATGATGATAGTGTAGTATGGGAACGACTTTAACTCGCACAAGGTTACTACGGTTTATTATTGCCTTTAGATTATATATATATATATATACATATGTATGTATGTATTTTCGATTATGCACGTGTTGTGTACCTACGTTTGTACTTTTCGTGTGGCTTACTAAGTTTGTCTTAGTACAAAGTGTAAACTTTTCACAGCCAAAAAGTCTATTTTACACCCCTGAAGGAGAAGAGAGAGGTAGAGTTTATACATCACTATATCACTTTTGACAAATAGTGACGGTGACTTTAAAACTTTAGAAGCTCCCATGAGAAAAACAAATCTAATGAAATAAATTAAAAACTAAAAAATCTAATGAATATAAATTATTCGTATCAATATTTGAGTATAACTACTGTCGTAATATTTCTATTGTTGGAGTAATCAAGCAATTACGGTAGATTAGTTACTAGATAAAGGTAATAATAGGGTTTATTTACTAGTATACTGGATGGGCTATAAATGCTTCAAGTTCGAGACCTTATAGAAGCTATAATTAAACAGAAACATGACGTAGCCCTGATTATTAAGACTTCTACCACTGATTAATAACAATAAGATCCATTGCACACTGGTGATTTTAAATCGGACGATAGTATAGTCGCTATCGGCTGACGATCGTGGTTAAACGATCGGTCGATAGTTCACTTAAGTATGTAGTGGTGCGCGCATTACACCGATTTGGAAGTAAAGAATCGCACGTGTGGCCAGGAGCCGACAAGAAATGGTAGCTAAAGCATAGAATACATAATAGTACCAGTACTAACGTTGGTTGCAGTAACAGCGAACTACTGTTTAGTTTATGAATGCGCGCTTACGCGTATTTTGCAGTACTGACTGGGCAATCGATCGACAGTTAGGCGACAGTTTAGTTGAATGCAGTGCGTGTGCTTGCATTGTACTTCACACACGTTATGCAATGGTTGCTCGATAGTGTGATCAAATAGGAATCTGATACTCATTTTCGATAGTTATCACGGACATTCAGCTTTATACTGATTGCCAGAACGATTAAAAATATCGCGCGGTGGCTCTAAGAAGTGCTAAGTCATCGCGCACTCATGTGTAGCAGTTATACGGAGATGCACAACAATAAGTTTTTTCAGTTGCTATGTATGTAATATATTAAGTTTACAGAAAATATACACCTACAATATGTAAAATATGTAAACTACAAACTACACGTGGGTGTCAGACCGACCAATAGGATCGTTTTATTAAACTAACATATAAAAGCTTAGGTTATATGTTTAAGTTTCTTATGTCTCATTACCTAACTGAAAATCAGCCTTGGAGCGTGAAAATATAATAATACACAATTGCAAATGATACTATTTTTGTTCATAAGAAGGTTATAATGTCCGTTCATTAACAGGTTTTAATCTACCGATAGTTTGAATGTCAATATCAAGTGACACACATTCTTCATATTGTGGTTACCTTGAGGTCTTAAATCTCAAAACAGAGATAAATTAAAACTAATAGGCCGGAAGAACCCAATTACACAACATAATGCTGTTAGCCCAACCTCATTACACCAAAACCCGTTGCTGATAAGAAAAACTAGGTTCCGAATGGGGTCGTGTGCTTCATACAAAGAGAGTTTGGTTCTACGTGTATAAATGGGAAGTTGACTATATTTGTTATATATATATATATATATATATATATATATATATATTATTTCATATGAAAGAGTTCTAGATAACATTTTAAGTAAATATAATTCATGTGTAGATTATCCGATAAATATCTTCATCTTACTGCTTTACAGCTTCAACTTACTTACTTACTTACTGTCAACTGATTGACTAGAAAAACCGCCTCGCAAGTTAGTGTTTGTTTACATAATTATGGTTTTCCAAAAAACATATTCTTATAATATTTTCGCTATTTAATTTTATCACAACAGCACAAGAAAGAAACGACGAGGTGAAAAAATCGAAACAGTAATAGATAATAAGTAATAATAACTTGACACATCTCACACACTGCCATCTGATCTCAAACCAGGCAGAGCCTGTACTATGATAACCAGACTGCTGATAAACATACCTATATATATATATATATATATATATATTTCTAAATTCATACACATTATAGATAAATTACACCCAAATTACAGAACAAATGATCATGCTCATTACACAATTATTTGTCCTGGGTGGAAAGCGAACTTACGACCTCTTTTTAATGTACGAATGAAATATAAACGTGTAATCAATGCATTATCTTTTATAATCCGGAGAGGTTCAACGCAAAAAGATTGAAATCCCTTTATTTGGAATGTACAACTTTATAATACTACTGATTTAGCTCCAGTACACCCAAGGTTCTTTTGGTAGGATAGAGGGTATTTTAATATCACAAATCTCTAAAATAAGCATACTGCCCGCTGTACGAAAAGTCGTCGCCGTACTCTATGGAAAATGGACATTGAACACAATCAGATGCTTGCAACATCTAGAGGTGTAACAATAAATAAAAAAAGGCTTTGTGTCTGTTCGTCAGTTAAACAGTTTATATCATTAATTCACTTGTCATTTAACTGATACAAGAGGAAGCGTTGACGTAGCTTTTTGTTCGGAATTTTCATCCTGATACTTTTCACTGTTCTAATTTTAATTAATGCCTTTTATATTGCAGATTATTCGTGCGCGTTAGTAGGAGATCTTTTACTTCAAGGTCACTTGTACATCACCAAGAATTACTTCGCTTTCTACTCGAATGTGTTCGGTTACGTGACCAAGGTGAGCAAGTTTAACTGTGTCAGCCTCACCCACTTGAGATAGTTATTTAGTTTTAATAAACTGCGTTTGCTAAATGCGTTTGCTGGATGTATAATTTATAGTACGATCTACTAATCTTTTTTTGTCAAGTCTGTGGTGATCATTAGATAAGTCTACATTGATTGTTGTTGAAGACGAATGTCGTTAAGGCACCGAGTAGATAAGGTAATCTACTTTGTAATTTATGTGCCTTCTAATTTGGTTAGCGTGTTCTGTTATTCTCTCAGTCTCAAAAGTAAAAGATAACTGATAGAAGTGTGTCATGTGTCCTAGGATTATTTTTAAAATTTCTGAAAATTGTGTCTTATTTTAATGTGTGTCGGAACACAAATTAAAAGTGACACCGTACATGTTGATTTTTGACAGAATATAAGGTATGTCTACTATTTTAGTTTATTTTGTAAAGCTATGAATTGTCTTTAATTTTCAATTAAATCAGTAATAAAGTTATATGAATATAATATGAAAAATACAAAATGTAATTATTTCCTTAATTTATGTCAACAGCAGACAAAAAAATAAGTGCTCCAATATCTCTGTAATAAAACAGAATTTCGATATTAAAACAATGAATGAGTCTTTGTAAAAATGTACACCTAGGACTAGAATGTCAAAACACAGTAGCTCTTAAACTGAATATATTGTGTGGCCTTATTTCTTTGCTTACTGCTTATGGTTCTCTGCCTGTAACTTTTACAAGATTTGAGACTACAGCTCTGTAATATTTAGTCATTGTGAAAATAAATTATTCACGTCATATTTTGCAACAAGCTTTTAGAAGAGTATTACTTACTTTTTATTGGAAAACCCAAACACGGGACCAAAGAAGATATTACAGAAAACAGGTTAGGATATCTGCAATCAATATAATTATATTATACGCTCAAATCTCAAATGTATCGATCGAAAAAGTGTACATGAACCTAGTTTACTAGTCAAGTTTATAACACACTCCATGCAAATATTGCTGTCATATCATATAATTATCTGCAATTTCTACCGTTTAAATATACTGCCTGGAAAACGTTTATAACAACCGTTGTTTTACTTTCAGCTCCTGATACCAACTACATCAGTCCTTCGGATAACAAAGGAGAAGGTTGCACGTATCATTCCTAACGCAGTAGGAGTTTGCACTCGGGATGAGCGACATGTGTTCGGTTCCCTGCTCTCCAGGGATTCCACATATAAGCTTATGATGCATGTTTGGAAGGCAGCTAGAACGCCCGAACAGGCTTTGCCTAAACCACAAGTAAGTGACAAATATCAGTGGAACTTTCGGAAACAACTTTAGAATTGCTCAAAAGACCATGTCATTGGCGTAAATATTTTTCAAAGGAAGTTTAGATTTTGAATAGTGATGTTATTAAACATGTGTGATTGATATTGTAGATATTATGTTTTTTTCTATGAAACCTAAACCAAGTTGACATTAATTTGAGGCCTCGTATTCCATATACGACACGGAAATTTTAATCGAGACTTAGCTTCCTGTGTACAAAGGTGTATCTTTCTCGCCATTTGAATTAGATGAAAAATGTGTTGTAATCATATGAAGTTAAACCATTAATACGGTCTGACTCATATCTTTCTTTAGGCTTCATTAAGTCCAAACCCATAGTCACATTCTCGTTTGACCGAATTGTATAATGTGTATTGTGACTGAGCTCTGAAGCTTACTTAAGTTTGTTTCGTGTTTTGACAGGAGTGTCCAGCGTCAGAAGTGGAACTAGAAGTATCAGAGTATTCTCCAGAAGACGACAGTAGTTCAGCAGGTGGTGACCACCACGACGCTGCAACACCACCAGTCAGGCGAGAGTCTGAGGCTATTATTGCTGCTGGTAAATATAACTTTTTTATAATTCTGCCTACTATCACGATTATCTTATTTTTCGAAACATTTATTCTGTTTCATTCGTTGAAACCCAAGTGAGCGTCAATCTTCTTCAACACATGTAGGCCGAAATTATTATACCACTAGCTGCACCCCGCGGTTTCACTCGCGTAAGTCCCGATGCCGTAGAAATATCGGGATAAAAAGTAGCCTATGTGTTAATCCAGGTCTCCAGCTATCTACACACTAAATTTCATAGCAATCGATTCAGTAGTTTTGCATGAAAGAGTAACAAACATCCATACATCCATACACCTTCACAAACTTTCACGTTTATAATATTAGTAGGATTTATTTTATGTCATTTGAAATATGTAGTTGGTCATGTCGCTTAGTACTAGTGTTGGTAGACCTCATGCTAGACTTACCGTTCGTTCTCGGGGACTTCCTTCCTAGGGTATACCCGAGTCCCCTGCAATAGACTCACTTGTGACGGAACATCGTGCGGTTTTAGTCGGATCGATTCCGACATACCACTTCACCAGTAGCCATAGTGAGGTGATGACTCGTTCGGGTTCCCAAAAAAAAAGAAACTTACCGTATTGTATTTGTTAAATTTGACAAATTTCTTTTCCACTACGATGAAATGATTCCCACTAGCTGAAACTGAGTCGATAGGTATTTATTTTTCTTGTTCTGTTATTAATGTTTACAACGAACTCACGCTTGACGAAAAAATGTATTTATTTAACTTTTTTTTTCACTAAAAAGATCAAATCGATCCTAATACAGTTTGATTTTATCTCCAATAGAATTGATTTGTCTATAATGATAGAGTCATAAGCAATGTCGGCAGTACATTGAACATTAGAGATTTATTATACCATAGTGATACGTAGAGTATATCGCCACCTAGCAGAAAAAGTGTCATAATTCAAAAACAGCTATTTCGAGAAAACACGACTTTTATGCCGGTGAATTGAACAAAACAGGGATCTTTGTTCCCTTTTTCAGTGAGCTAATAACGATGTTTTTACAGCTGACAAATGTAACATTAATTGCTATTCAATGCTATAAAAATGTCAAAACGTACCTGACATGTGATACGACACTTTTTTTGTGATATGACACTTTTTTTGTGATATGACACTTTTTTGTGATATGACACTTTTTTTGCCGGGTGGGCGATATGTATTATGAATTTTATTATTATAAAAATAATTAAAGCTGTTTAGTTTTTCGTTCACTTACGATAGAAAAAAAAATACGTACTAGCGAAGACCACTTCAATTACAGTGCAATTAAGATCGCGCCTACCTATTGTCATTTCAAAGACGTCACTTTTCAATGGCAGTATACCTACTAATATTATATCGTAGCTAGCGTTAAATTACGGATGTTTTGTGTGTTATTACAAAGGAATGCCTATAACAAGGCAACACGGTAATTAATTATGTACCTACTTCTTAGTAAGTACCTACTTACGATTTTGGGTGATGTCTGTCAGTGTCTGTAGAAATATAGATAGTCGTCAAGTACTACAAATTGGGTATAGTTGCTGTCTTAGATGAGAATTCGAAAATTTTCATCCGTTGTTATTTTCACGTTTGTTTTTATTTTAAAATGTAAATACAAATTTCAAATACCGTATTTTCAAGCAATATTCTCAGTTCTCTCCCTGGATTCTTTTGTAAGCAGTGAATACGGTCTACCAAAAACCTCCACTCCTCCAAGCTCTTTAACAGACGGGAACGGTGGCCACTTGGGCTATGAACAAGAAAACCTCTGCAAAAAATTACCTAAATAATCTGATAGCAACAGGTAGAGCCGTCACCCCCAATACCGGGTCAGAGAACTGGCAAGCTCTGAACAACAATCTTGAGTACCATGTGTTTAAGGTTCGATAAAATTAGTGAGCTTATTTAAACAAAATAAATCTATATATATAAAAATGAATCTCTATTTCTCTTGGTCACGGCATCACGCGTAAAGGGTTAGACCGATTTCGCCAATTCTTTTTTTTGTGTTTTTTATTGACAGGAGAAGGTTCTTATAAAGAAAAAATTAAGAAAGTTGCGTGGAAAATTAGAAAATTTATGAAAACTTAACGAGGGACTTACGCGGGTGAAACTAGTGCAGCTAGTATAATAATAATAATTGATTCACCAATAGTTGTGCCG